>CM065368.1:30340504-30638004 GCA_033032245.1 Poecilia picta | reverse complement strand
TTGAGGGTTCTGCGCAGTATCTTGGCTGTGCCTAGTACTGCACATTTCTGGATTGAGATGTCTGATGTTGTTCCTGGGATCTGTTTTAGCCACTGCTCCAGTTTGGGGGTGACTGCCCCGAGGGCCCCGATGACCACAGGCACCACTGTGGTCTTCACCTTCCAGTTCTTTTCCAGTTCCTCCCTGAGGCCCTGGTATTTCTCCAGTTTCTCATGCTCCTTTTTCCTGATGTTGTAGTCACTTGGTATAGCTACATCCACCACAACGGCTTTCCTCTGTTCTTTATCCACCACCACAATGTCCGGTTGGTTCGCCATTACCATCTTATACATCCTTATATATTCCATCCATCCATCCATTTTCCTACACCCTTGTCCCTTAATGGGGTCGGGAGGTGCTGGTGCCTATCTCCAGCTGGCGTTCCGGGCGAGAGGCGGGGTACGCCCTGGACAGGTCGCCAGTCTGTCGCAGGGCAACACAGAGACACACACAAGACAAACAACCATGCACACACACACACACCTAGGGGCAATTTAGACAGACCAATTAACCTGACAGTCATGTTTTTGGACTGTGGGAGGAAACCGGAGTACCCGGAGAAAACCCACCATGCACAGGGAGAACATGCAAACTCCATGCAGAAAGGCCGGGGCCGTGAATCGAACCCAGAACCTTCTTGCTGCAAGGCAACAGCTCTACCAACTGCGCCACTGTGCAGCTTTATATATTCCATATATATTTATATATATACATATATATGTATATATATATATATATATATATATATATATATATATATATTATAATATATATATATATATATACAGTATATATACTGTATATATATATATACAGTATATACAGTATATATACTGTATATATATATATATACAGTATATATATATACTGTATATATATATATACAGTATATATATATACTGTATATATATATATATATATATATATATATATATATATACACAGTCCAGTCACATTAATGTGACCATCTGTCAAAAGCCAGAATAACCACCTTTCGCAGAGCGAACTGCTACGAGACGTGCAGGAAGAGAGTCACTTAGGTCCCTGAAGGTCTTCTCTGGGATGTTGAGCCATGCCGACTCTAATGCCGTGGCCAGCTGCGCTAGATTACGCGGTTGAGGATCCATGGCGCGAACAACTCGATCGAGATGGTCCCACAGATGCTCGATTGGGTTTAAGTCAGGTGAGTTTGCTGGCCAGGGGAGGACGGTAAACTCATCCTGGTGCTCTTCGAACCACGCACGTACACTGGCAGCTGTATGGCACCTCGCATTGTCCTGCTGGAAGATGCCATCATCCTGAGGAAAAACAATGCGCATGTAGGGGTGGACATGGTCCGCAAGGACAGATGCGTACTTGTATTGATCCATCGTGCCTTCCACAATAATCAGTGAACCCAGAGAATGCCAGGAAAACATTCCCCAGACCATAATGCTCCCGCCTCCAGCTTGGACCGTTCCTGCAATGGTTGCAGGGTGGTTCCTTTCAGAGGTTTCACGCCTTATACGCCAACGTCCATCTGTCCGATGGAGCATAAAACGCGATTCATCTGAAAACGCTACCTGTCGCCACTCAGTGGACGTCCAGCTGCTGTACTGGCGTGCAAATTCTAGCCTTCGTCGTCGATGAACACCAGTCAGCATAGGTGCACGAACCAGGCGTCCGCTTCGGAGGCCCAGACGCAGCAATGTTCGCTGAATAGTGGTTTGGGAGACACTTGTGGTAGCCCCTTGGTTCATTTTAGTGGTCAGTTGCTCAACGGTAGCCCGTCTATCTGCCCGAACGCATCTCCGCAACCGTCGTTCGCCTCTGTCATCTATGGCCCGTGGTGCACCACATTTGCCACGTCGTTGATTTTGGACAGTCCCATTTTGCCATGCACGGTACACTTTTACCACGGCGGCACGCGAACAGTTCACAAACTCAGCCGTTTCGGAAATGCTTCCACCCTTGTCCCGAAAGCCAATGATCATGCCCTTTTGGACGTCGGATAAATCGCTTCGTTTCTGCATTACGCCAACGATTGAAATGTTTTCCGAAGCCCACACACACCCTTTATATACGCTCAACTGCACTGTGCTGCCACCTGCCTTCTGTGATTGGTTATTTAACTCTGAAGTGGAAAGTACGTGGTGGTCACATTAATGTGACTGGACTGTGTATATATATATATATATATATATATATATATATATATATATATATATATAGTTTTTTGTTTTTGTTTTTTTTTCAGAGCGCTCCGGGTCCAGCTGAGTCCGGCAGGATGATGTTAGAAAATTCTCTCACTTTTCCAAATTAAACTCTACACCAGTGTCCTTGGCACATCCTTGAGAAAATTGTTTCCACACAGAAGAGATGACAAACATTTACACACACACACACACACATTTGCTCCACGCTCCATAAATCCCCTTAACATTCATGTGTGCGCAAAAATACAACCACATAAAACACATCTTACTGGTACACACACACACACACACACACACACACACACACACACACACACACACACACATTTTTACTCACTTTGATGTTGGGTAAAATACGTGTTATTGTGCCTGTCTTCTTTACTCAAACCCTGCAGCCCTGATCTCAGGGCAGTAATCCTTCCAGTCTGAGTCTGTCTGTTATTTGTGCTTGCAGCAGAGTCTGAGCTCCTCGTTTCCCTCCAGCATTTTCATGTTTTGTCAGAGTAGAGCTGAACACTTCGTTGTATTTTATCGAGGATTTTATGTTGTAGTTCAACTGAAAATTATTCCCATTCTTTGTAAAATATCATAAGGTGAGTCGGAATTGATGGTGAACATCTGCGGTCAGTTTTCAAGTGCGCCAGTGTTTCTCAGTTGGATTTAAGTCCGGACTTTGACTGGGTCGTTTTACCAAATGTGTGTGTTTTAACCTAAACCAATGCGTTGTTGGTATGTTTTAGTGTTGCCGTCCTTCCTCCACCGTCTCAGTTTTTCTGCAGGTTTTACTTCCATCCATTATCTTCCCATCAAATCACAACCATTCATTCTGTTTCTGAGCTGAAGCAACACTAACCCACCATGTGATACTTCCCCTGACATGGTTAGGTGTATGTCCTGCAGATGTGCCATGCTTTTTATATTTTTGCATGATTGTTTGAACAGTCCCTGTAACGTTTCAGTCTTGTTTTTAAGACCAAACTCTGTATTAAACTCTGTATAACTTTCCCCTGGATCTTCCTGCTGTGATCCTTCATCTTGGTAAAGTCATAAACCTGTGAGGCCTTCACTGAATGCTGAAATTAAATCACGCACAGTAATTCATTTCTTAAGATTGCATTTAGCTTAAGGCTTTCAGAGTGAAAAGGTTCTGTTAAACAAAAAAACTGACTTGTGGAACTGAAATGTTTTGCTCTCTGTACTCCTTATTTAACATCCACACAAACCACAATACAACAGGTTTCTTCTTGGATTTTGATTAAAAATACATTTACTTTCCTTTCAGGGGATCTAAACTGATTTTTATTAAAATCTGGGAGAGATTGCCAATAAAATCCATTATTATTATTATTTTTTAATGGCTTTGAGTTGGATCTAAAATCATCTGCATCTAAGGACAAGTAACTTAATGGAAGCAGAAGGATTGTCTGTTTTAAAATTAAGATGCATTAATGTCACAATTTGTCCACAATCTCTGAAGTTTATCAATATTTTAATGCCTGCTGGGAGGTTCTGGAACAAGGCCAAACACAGTCTTACAGACTAGCATTTAAACACAACGTGGTTACTTCACAGTTTGATTACAATAATATTTGTTTCAATTATAATCCAAGGAAAAATGTGCTTTAATTGACCTGGTTTTATATCAATAGGTGGCTAAAGAGAAAAAAACTGAATATCTTGAAACTGCGATTTTTAAGGATTATTAAATCATCTTTTATTTTGAAATACATATAAAAGTATTTTCCTACACAGTGAAATAGAAAAGGATTCATGCAAATTGAGCTGGTTGTGCTTGCAGTTGTGTTATTTTCTCTCCTCCACTACGGCTGAATTATCTGGATAAATCTTGCATATATGTCTAATTTTTGCAAATTGTTGTCAAGGGAGAAACTCTGAACATCCCAGTTAACAACTAATGACAGCTCTGCATTGTTTCTAGAATTTTTAATTGTCAAACTGAAGGTACTAAGCCCAGCTAATCTGCTGAACTCTTGTATTCCAGTTATGTTATTGAAACCCAATCCTCACAAAACCCAGCCAGTATTTAAAAGATCAAATTTATGCCTTTCACATTTTTAAATGGATATAGACAAACGTAATTATACAACATTAATATAATTATCTGATATATCCAGAGTAAGTAGCCACTAGATTATCAGGAAGAAAACTTACAATGCTGTTGTCTAATTATCTGATTAATAAAGCTGGTATAGATGAAGATTTGTGGCGGAACAAAGCAAAACTTGGGGCAGCAAATGAGCTTCAGTTGTTATAAAATGCTGTATATATCACATATGACTTGTAAGAAATTTTGCTTCTTATTTCAATGCCTTGAAAATTGGTCCTCCGTCTCTTTAAAAACTCCTGCTCTTTCTGAAACTCTGCCTTCAGGAAGTTTTCACAACACATCTCCTCTATTAACCCCTTAACAAAGTTTTTACCAGCGTTTCACTGAGAAGTATCTCCTATGATGAGGTCAGCAGATACACAGTTCCACCAGGTGTTTGCTAATTGCTGTTGGCTAGTCAGAAGGAGCTGAGTGAGGGAGTGCAGGCGAGGGCTGCTCTGTGAGGCGGAAGCTTGAAAGCTTCAAAACTTCAATTCAGAGGAGGAGCTTTGTCCTCGAAGGCGGTGAAAGGTCCATCCAGGCTTTTTGTACAGCTTAGTGGTGGCCATGGAAATTAGAGGATTTTTCAAACATGCATTAAATAATCAAGTCAACACTCCAGATATATATTTGACAAAGGAACAGTATGAATATAAAGCTTAAAGTCAGTCTTACATGATGCTGTCCCTTTAATATTATTTCTAGCTAATTTAGTTTTTAGTTTTGGCAAGTCATAAAAAAATTATTATTATATTTAATAATAATAAGAAAAAAACCTGAAGCATCATATGATGATAAAAACCAGGACAATAAACTAAAATCAGAATAACAATCTTCAACCGGTCAAAAAAATTAAAACGTCAACCATGGGTTTTATTTACATTTTTCGGCTCCTGGTCTGGATTCTATGTAGTTTGCTCTGCATTACCTGCGTTATGTGTTGGTATGAGATTCACGTGTGATAATTAGCAACTCCGTGATCTCTGTGACGACTATTTCTGGAGATGAAACACGGTGGGAAGATATCAAACAAAAAAGTGCCAGGGAGTGAAATAGACGAGGCCGTTGAAAGGATCCAATCTTCCCACTCTGTTTAAAGTGAAGGGATGGCAGCAGATGGTAATGTGCAACAACACAGAACGCCTGCTTAGTAACAGAGTTTAAATCACCAATACAGAGCAGACTGGAGATGACGCCTGTGCTGCCAGCTTTAATAAGGTCCCCATTAGACACACTGTCTGCTGCGTTTGTGTTAAGTGCTTTAACACACATACACGCGCACACACACGCACACACACAATTGGACAGAAAAAATACTTCTTAGTTTATACCCCATCCTCCCTCTGTTAATAACTATGCTTTTCTTCCCACATTTTTAGGATTGTTTTGTGCTGCTTCTGCTTGTCTTTGTTCACACCTAATGAAAAATAAACCACATAAACTTACATTGAACTTCTGTAGGATGTCTCTGTTTCAGCAACAGGCACTTCATCAGAACTTTCTTCTGAGCTTTGATAATTAACTGTGAATATCAAGCGCACCTCTGAAACCTTTGATGAACACATGAGGGATTAAAGATTAAAGGAGCTTACCTGATATCGCTCTTTCTTTTCTTTCCATGCTTGATGAACTTTAATTTAAGGGTGGATGATTGTGATCATAGCAGGGGAAGATGAATATTTTGCCCATCGTGTTGCGGCTTTAGCTGGAGTCTGTGGTGAAGACTTGCCTTTCCCCCCCCAACTTCAAACACCTGAGTGACTTTTAACAATAAAATCAACCACATTGCCTTCAGGCTCTGTAAAAGTGTGCTTCATCCCACCTCCACGTTTTACAAATAAGATGATAAAATACATTTTCATTGTGCCTGTGCTGGGAATTGGATATTTAAATCATGCGATTGAAAAAGCAGAGAGGAGCAGGAGGGGTAGGGGTGTTGAATGCTGTTCACCCAAGGCACCGACAGCCTAGGACCGCCCCTACACAGACACACTTAGAAATTGTAAGAATATTTGGATCTAAGTGACAACAAACAAAAATCTGTAATTTCCACCGCATTTGTCTTGTATGTGAGACTAAAAATGGACACACATTGTTTCTCCTCTGATTTGGTGAAACATCGCCGGTCGTCACTGTGAACTCTTTTACAATCAACAACTGAGTTTCCGACTCTGCAGCAGTGCGGTGGATTTTCTCCCTGGAGGAAAATCTTAAAAGGTTTAGAAGTAAACAAACGGAGGCAGATTTAATTGGACTCTAAGGAAAAATCCCAATTGAGTCGAGCTCACCGGAAACATGTGGAAAACATTCTTGGAACGCCGTCGTTCTCTCATTAGGACTGAAGAGCTCAGGATGACCTTCGAAGTAAAATAAAAGACAGAAAATTGCTGCTGTGCTTTGTTTTTCTGTGATTTAAACCTAACTGTAATATTATGTTGTGTTCTTTCAAGCCTGCTGTCTTCTTTTTCCTTTTATGAAAATTTGTGTTAGCAAATTGAGACTACAAGAAACTGTTTTATATGAGAAATAAATGTAACAGGTTTCAATGAACTTATTAGAGATGAGAGAACAGCCGATAAATACGGATGTTTGTTCCAGAATCTGCAGGATTAATCAGAAGATTTTGCTTGTAGCGTCAGACATTTTAAAATCACATGCTCTGCAAAGTAGAAGTCTCAATGGGAATTCAGTGAAGCTAACCCAGGTTAAATTATGAAATGCCAAAAGAAAAAAAATATTGACTTTTTTTAGTGCTGCAAGCTACTTGTAGAAATTGCCTCTTTATCCTTTAAACTGAAATCAATGCCAGTTAGTCAGCGCTTTGTTGAATATTGTGAAGAGCTGCTGTAGGAACTCCTGGTAGGGCTGCAATGAACCAGAAAGAAGCAGAACTTCATTCTCTTTCAGGATGAAATAAAATGAAGTACAGGAAATAAGCAAATATTTCTCATCCAGTTTAAAATTGGAAATAAATGATTCTTTTGGCTCCGTCTCTGATATTTAGATCTAAAAAATTACAATCTTTAGACAAAAGAATAATTTAAACTATTCAACTATTCAGTCATGTGTTCTTCTTCTTGAAGCTGCTATTCAGAGCTGACTATATAGACAGACAAAATCATATCCTATGCATACATATAATCAAGGTAGAAATCAACGGCCCCTATGCTTGTTGTTAATTATACTCCTATTTTAAGGTTTGTGTCATACATACAGAGGACTGTAATAAAGTTTGTGAAGAAGACTGGAAAATACCAGAATGGTCAGAAATCAGTATTGGGGATTATCGATTATTCTAAATTTTGTGAAAAAGTTGCCCTTATATTCTGCTTTCTGGTTTTATTAAAATGATTTGTGACTTTCAACAAAGTTTTCTGTCAATAACTCAACACAAACAGATCTGTAATGATTCTGACTCAAACTCTGGCCAATACCTGCAGCGTTCCAATCCAGCTCCAAATCTGTCCCAGTCTGAATGTAAGATGATCAAAGTGATTTATGTTACTTTTGAGATTAAATCAAACCAAAGAAACAGAAGCATGTTTCCTACCCATATTATCTTTTTTACAGCTAAAAAAATAACAGTTCTCTATCACATCTTTAATTCTGACATAAGATGGAATAACTTAAACAATGGTAGCAGATTAATATTTTTGCTGACGCAAAGTAAATAGATAAACCTCCCAAATAGCTTTTACAGACTCTAATGTAATGATGCAGAAAAATAAAAAAATAAAAATAATAAATCCTGGCAAATTCCCGCAAAAGGAATTTAATCAGCATGTTACTTTGGAGTGGTTGCTGGTGTGGCTGTCAGTGTGTTGAAGACACTGTCAGTCAGTCATCGCTAAACACTTTTACAAGAGTGACTGTAAAGGAAGGGAGCTGCTTCCTGCTCTGGACATGAACGAAACGGGGAAATGTAACAGGATTTTTCTTTTAATTTGTTATTTCGTTTTGACCAAACATCTGAAGTACTGTTGCAACATCACATTTACACATCATGTTACCTTCAACTGGAGAAACACCAGGTGGTTCATGTGGACTTTCTTTTATTTTTATTTTTTTATCATCAGAACAAGTGCAGCTGAATGGTGGTAATGGTGTGACATTGTGACACTGGCACCCACACAACCACTAAGACTGTAGACAATGCAAACAGGAGTACCAGGTTTGGTGTCATCTGATTGGCCTACTTTGATGAAGAGGCCTTAAGGGGAAACTTTGGATCACTTCAACTGAGGCCCAGTGAAGATATGATCACTTGCAGTTTTTTTTGTTGTTGTTTTTTTACTAGTAGAACGATAGCAAACCACAGTGAGGTTTTAGGAAAGAAAAAATGTTCTCAGAGGAGTTAAAGGTTAACAGCGGATCAGGCAGGAAGACCTATTTTAAATTGTTTATCGATTTTAAACAATTTCAACTGAAAATTTCTATATCAATGGGATGCAGATGTGTATTATTTGCCTGCCCCTCCTTATACATACTTTGAATTTCTTGATCTTGTTTTATTTCCAGCTGGGAACTCTGAAAAGAGAACAAATCTAAAACATCACCAGCTGAGCTTCCTTTACAAATGTCCGTTAAACTTTGTCCATTTTCTGCTAATACAGAACTAGACAAATTTCACAATTGTGGTGTTTCAATTAAACTAGAAGCGCTATTAAAATCATGCGTGAATAACTTTGCTCACATCCTTGTATTAGGTCACCTCAGGTCCATTAGGTAGGAAGTTAAGCAGGTCTGTATCCAAGTCAAAAGCAGAGTTTGGAATGTTTGAAGAAATGTTGGTTCTAGACCTGGGGAAGACATTGTTGCTTCATAAAGGCCACAGAATAAAAGAATAAACCAAATAAAACAAAAACGGGGCAGTATTATGAGCCTAATATATCATGTGAGAGTCAGAGAGCTACTTGCAGCTGACCCTATTCTAATACAGCTGAAGCTGAAGCTGCAACACCTTCATTTTTAAGTCACTGTTAAAGTAAAACTGTGAAAGTAGAAAATGAAATTCATTCAAGGGACCAATTAGTCACCAATTAGTGAATATGGTCATAAGAAATTGATTTACTGTCTTCTGTTCTGGAACCGCCTATGTCACCCATATTTTGCTATGGCTCAATATAGGTAATGAGCCAATGTCTGAGGAAGACCTGGTTCCTCAGATAACAGACAGATCTTGAAAATGTGTCAGTGTTGTCAGGATCGGAGTTACAGATAAGGAGGCCAGTTATGGGAGGATGGGTGCAGTGTGTGCTGCAGTGTGTGCTGCTTTCACACACATAAACAAACTAAATCACTGCAGTTTGTTTCCTTTGGAACAATTTTGCACAGATCGAGTGCACTGGTTTGTAAAAATGTGCTTTTTTTTATGACAGATTCACCACCACATCTGTGCTGCAAAACGCCTAGTTGTGATCACGCTGTGTTTGAATATTTAACATGGAGAAAATATTACAGCTTCTGGCTCTTCTCTAAGTACCAAAGCAAAAACCATAATACTCATTCTCAGCTCTGCTTTTGGAGACAGACTAAATACAGAAAAACAAAAAGCCACGACACAGTATTTATTTTCAAACACATGAAGATTTTGAGGGTTGAGTTATTTTTGAAATAGTAAAACGTGACTTCCTGTCAGCCTTCAGTGGCTCTGAGGATTTCCTTTGTTTCCACAGACTCACTGTGACGTGACATCTTTCCACGACAATAGTTACAGTTCACTTCTTCACAGAGCCCCACTTAAAACAAAACCGAGTTGCTCCTTTAGAAAGTGCACGTGATCTTTATATTGTCTCACCGGAACTGACACACACACACACACGCACACGCAAACACACACACATTGACACGTTATTGCACTGAGCTACAGAGAGGCACCACCTCCTCCAGCGGTGTCAGCACCCCGGACAGCTCCGAGCCGAGCTTCACTGTAACGACTCATTCAGACTCTGTTCACTCGGAGAACTTCGGCTCATGTTCGACAAGCTGGCCATGAGAGACTTCACCTTGTGCGCGTAGTAGTTCCTCAGGTTGACGGAGGGGACCTCCTTGATGCCCTCGTCGAAGTCGCAGCTTCTCATTGCGATCTCCAGCTGCTTCTGTCTCTTGTAGAAAAGGGAGAACTTGTTGAAGATGAGCGTGATCGGAAGCACAACGACCAGGATGCCGGCCAGGATGCAGGCCGAGGCGGTCAGTTTGCCCGGTATGGAGACGGGCACCACGTCTCCGTAGCCCACGGTGGTCATGCTGACGGTGGCCCACCACCAGCAGGCGGGGATGGTGGACAGGTCCTCGCTGTCCTCTTTCTCCACCGTGTAGGCCATGACGGAGAAGAACGACACGCCGACGGCCAGGTAGAGGAGCAGCAGGCCGACCTCCTTGTAGCTGTTCCTCAGGGTGGCCCCCAGGGACCGCAGGCCGGTGGAGTGGCGGGCCAGCTTCAGGATGCGGAAAATTCGCATGAGCCGCAGGACCTGCGCCACCCGGCCCAGGTTGGCGAGCGCCGGGCTGCTCTCCACCACCAGGTTGATGAGGAGCGTCAGGTAAAACGGCAGTATGGACACCAGGTCTATGACGTTCAGCGGGTGGTCGAAGAAGTGCAGCAGGTCGGGGGCCACCGCGAACCGGGCCACCAGCTCCAGCGTGAACCATCCGATGCCGAAGTGCTCCACCGTCTCAAAGCGCGGGTCCTCCGTGGCCTCCCCCCTGCTGTCCAGCACGCTGAACTCGCTCATGCTGTTCATGCACATCGTGGCAATCGAGCCCAGCACCACCAGGATGGACAGGATGCTGATGATGCGGCTGGCCACGGAGTACCCGGGGTTGTCCAGCATCAACCAGACGCGCCTGCGCGCACTCCCGAGCAGCTGCTTGTCGAACTTGGTGGCGTCGTTGTAGAACTCCAGCAGCTCGTCGAACGACGACGTGGTGCTGCCCTCGTCGCTCCTGTCGTCCCAGTCGTCCCTGTCCTGGTCCATCTTCCTGCAGTGGTAGGCGCTGCTGCAGCAGGAGTCGATGAAGAACTCGTTGATGCCCCAGTACTCGATCTCCTGGCTGAAGGAGAAGATGCACAGCTCGGCCATGACGTGCAGCCGCCCCGTGTTGTAGAAGTTGAGCACGTAGGGGAAGAGAGCCGGGTTCCTGTCGAAGTAAAACTCTTTCTCCGCGTCGTCGTAGTCGTCGCACAGCTCCAGGATGGACTCCTTGGACTGGCACTGGAGGAGGCGCGCCAGCCTGGTCTCGGGGAAGCGGGAGAGCGTGTCGGACTGGAGACGCTTCTTGAAGCCGCCCACGTTGATGCGGATGCCCGCGTTGTCGTCCATGGGAGCCCCGGCGGTCGAGTCCCTAAGGACCTGACCTGTCATGCCTTTAAAGAGGGAAAGACACACACACACACACACACACACACACACACACACACACACACACACACACACACACACATACACAGAGACACAGATGCGGGGTGCACAAAATGAAAGGATGAAAGGAAGAGACAAAGAGAGACAGAGTGGCAGACCAAACACATTGACGAAGAAAACACATTCACAGACAAGGAGAAGCATAAGTTAGTTCAACTGCCCGCAATGACTTTGACGCTTTGATGCTTTAATTAACTGTTTCCAGATACCTAAACTAACGCATTGCTTTCCAAGCCTCTATTCCAAAAGACGAAGAACAGCTGCTCGTTTCTGTAGCTTGAAACAGAGAGAACTTACTTCAAACGGTCGATCAGTTCACCGATTTCTCTGAAACACTCTTCATTTTCAGCGGCGGCTCATCGCAGTCAGAGGGCAAACCTCTGGACCTTTGTCCTCCGAGCTCCGAACTGGTTCCAGTTTCTACCGAATACAAAGAGGGCGACACCGTTCCAGAGGATCCGCTGTGAGAGAGAGTGTTGCCTCCAGACAGAGAACACTATCTACTCCTTTAAGTGTCTGAATGCACCCGGAGGCTTGTTGCTGCTGCTGCTCGCTGGCTGCTGCTGCAGCCGTCGGTTCTCACATCCTTCATTCATAGGATGGGTGGGGGTGAGGGGGGGGGGGGGTTGCAGCGCCTCCAGCTACAGGTAGGCTGTAGATTTATTTCTGTGAATTCTGGGAGGCAAAAAAGAAAGAGAAAAACAAAAACAGGACTGATGCGCCCTGACAGCCGCTTCTGTTTGAGCAGTGGGGAATTCCTCTCTGTGTTCCTCTCTGGGTCTTCTTTCTATCTGTTGCTGCGCAGCAACACGTAGATTCCTCTCTCTCTCTCTCTCTCTCTCTCTCTCTCTCTCTCCTCTCCTCTCTCTCTCTCTCTCTCTCTCTCTCTCTCCTCTGCACCGCCCTCCCGATGTGATCTCAGCGTCATGGTGCTGAAGGGGCGAGGCGCGCAGCTCAGCCACGGCGCGCAGGGAATCACCAACTAACCCGCCGCGCGAAGCAGGCAGAGCGTCTGCCAGAGGTCATCAACCGAAAACTAAAGAGGTGGTTGTTAAAGTGTCCCCTCATTTTTTTTTATTTTTTACTTTAATGCATCATTAATAAAACATTTACATTGCAAGGCCAACATGGATAACCAAAACCAACGAAATAACTTAAACTGAAACTGAGAAAGCATTTTTGGTGAACTGGAATAAACAAACAAACAAATAAATAAATAAATAAAAACAGTAATTAATGGGGGGGGGGGGGGGGGGACGATTACTAGAACTATATTGTGAGTTTATAAATCTATCAGGGCCGGTCCTAGCCTTTTTGGGGCCCTAACCATCTTTTTTTCTTTTACCAACATGTCAACACCAGATGATTTAGAATTCCTAAGCTACTATCTCATTATCATCATTTGTAATTAGCATGCATTATACCAGTGCTATTATGACTGTTTATTTTAAGCTTACACAAGTAATGAAGTTTAAAAAATTCATTTGGATTTTGAAATGCAGAGTAGTATTTAAGTGTGCCATTTAAAAAAAAAAAACTAAGAGTAATGCCAGCTGATTAACACTAAATTTAATAACTTCTTTTTCTCCTACAGTGGCAGCAGCCAAAACAGGAATAGATTAATTATTAGTATTTATTTTTTTTAAAAAAATAATAAAAAATACCAAAATTTTTTTCTATGTGAAAATAGCATTTATTATGCAATGCTCAATGTTGTTTTTAAAATATATGTATATTTGTCTATCATGCTAGTTTGGTGCTCTTAGGGGGCCCCTGGTGGCGTGGGGGCCCTTATCGGCTGCTTAGCTTGCATTGCCTTGTGCCGACCCTCAATCACACTAAAACAAATTGAAATTAATGGATATAATATCCTTCATTTTTTTGTTTATGATTCTTTTATTAGCCTTTCAAACTGATGTGAAATCAATCCCCCCCAACACACACACAATTTACGTCAGCTCTTGGCAAATCACGGGACTTCATGCTCCTGTTTCATACACAGTGTGACACAGTGACAGTACAGCTGCAGCTTGGCAAATGATTGACACAAAATCATCTACATAGATTGTAGTTTGTAGTTGCAACGTGGCAAAAATGTGGAAAAGTTTAAAGAGAACAAATATTTCCCAAGGTACATTTTTGCTGCTGGTTGACTACCTGCCCCCCCCCCCCCCCTTCTCAAACTCCATTTCCCAGCATGCATTAACCCATCATCACATTTACACTCAGGGTGTTTCAAGAACTCACTCTGCTGCTTTGCAGTTCTTCCTTTAAAACGTGGAAATTGATGTGTTGAAAAGAGAAGAAAGGAACGTGTTCTCACCTCCACCTGATGCAGCTGCTGTTCCAGCAGCAGCAGCATCATTAACAGCCTCTGTATGCTGAACACAAAGCCAGGGCTAAAGAAGTGGCCTTGCAGAGCGGCCTGGCTTTCATGGATCAAGGACTGAAGGTTTTCTTTCACACAGTTCAATGCGGTTCACACTGCAGACTGCTGATGATGATAAGAACGCCCCAACACAAACGGACACATGCTGAAGCATCAGGGGAAAACAATGAAGCCAAGAAAACGTTTTCTAGAATTATTCACCTAGAAAGGGTCTTTGAAACAGAAGTGTTGGAAGAATTGAATTTTCACAAAAAAAAATGTATTCTACATATTCTACATAAATGCAGTTTATATAGAACATCTCTCATGACTGAAGTATGAGATGTTTGACCAGTCAAACAGGTCAGAATGTGAGTTTCTAAAATTTTTCATCACTTTATTTTGTTGTTTTCCCCCCATTTTTATCAATAATACTAATAATAATAATAATAATAAATAATACTAATAATAATAATAATAATAATATAATAATAATAATAATAAATAATAATAATTCCAATCAGATGCTGTAAAACTACCAAGAGCTCACAGATTTAGAGGTTCAGCTGTAGTTACACCAAGCAGAGGAATTCATTTAGGTAACTTCCTAAATGCTCCATCTTTAACCAAATTGCCCTCCCAGTGTGAGCAGAATTTAATTATTGAACATGAATAATTACTTCTTCTACCTCATCAATAGCCTTTGTTTCATGTATGTGTAGAACACTACAAAACTGATCAAAGTACGACCCCAATTTTAACTTGCTCCCTGGATTGAGACGGCAGTTCAGAATTTCTTGTCCACGTGTTTATTCTGGACACGGAAGTCCAGAATAAACACAAGCTCCATTCATGGGCTGGACTGAAATGTCACGTGGTTTTAGTTTGGTGATGGCTTTAAGAGGTTTGCTCGAGCTACAGTTCAGATTTTAGAGTTATAGCTTGAGCAAAACTAATAAAATTACCTGTAAAAATTTTTATTTTTCTAGGTTAGTTCAAAGAATTTTTTTTTTCTTTTAGTTCATATTTCAGCTTCTACTTTGTGGAAGACGAGGCTCTTGGGCAGTTCTGAAACATCCTGACCAGTTTTTCTTTGACCCACTTTCATTCACACATATTCCCAAACACTCGGTCTAAACTCTCAGGCGGCGCTCATGTGAGAAGTTTGAGCATCTAAAGTAAACAAACATTTTCAAACCATTACCAGGACAAACTTCTGAGGATATGTAATAAAAGCCCACAGCAGTCCTCCTGCCCCCTGCCCCTCCACTCTTATCCGGATGGTGTCGTTTACTGGCCATTTTCTTTAAGTCTTCAGGCCTTAGTTTCATTTGAGAATACATTAAGGATCATTGGAAGCAATTTTCTCCTGGCTGTATTTCGTTACAAACATAAACACGAGTTGGAGGCTGTGCTGGAAGATCTTCCTTTTTTGTGATTTTTTTTACTCCCAGGCAGCCAGTGCATTAATAATTCATAACGTTTCCTTTTGTCTCTCTCTCTGAACAATTGTAAGTTAACAAGAGCTTGTAAATGGCCCTAGCAGATCGGAGCTCTGCGGCTGTAATCATTCTTCATCCTGGAAGCTGGGATGTGATCGGCTGCTTTGAGCATTCTTATCAGGAAAGGCTGTGACAGAACTTCAACACACCTACACACACACACACACACACACATGCACACACACCTACACACACACACACAACTTATTCTCTCCTGATCTGTTGTATAAAATAACAGCTTTTGTCTTTGAATGATTCTTAATTCTGTGACTTATTAGTTTGTAAGTTTATATAAATGTCCTTTTTTGTCATTCGATATATTTTCCAGCAGGATTTCCACTCCCTTCAATGGCCTTCAGTTGTCAACATATAGAGAGTGAGTGGAAATTATTGTCTGCGTCTCTTCATGTAATTCAGGTGAACATAAATGGAGGCTGATGACACACTAACACACCTTGCAGATGTCATTAGTGTAGGTGAAAAAGTTAACACACAATATCAGGTCTTTGTCCCGTACTTCTGTGTGTGTTTGTTTGTGACTGTTTGAGCCGACTGGCTGTGGCCTTCACTTTCTGCGCTACATTTGATTCATTCCTCTCCCACATGGTTGAGATTAATGCGCCTCTTTGTGGAGGAGGAACTATTCCTCAAAGAGGCGCATTAATCTCAACCAAGTCTCTGTAGATCTGTTGCAAGCAAAGGCTTTCTCCAAGGAAAATTATCCAGTGATATTTTTATCATCCAGGAAATTATCAATGAACGCAAATTAACAAGAAAATGTGTTACAGTGAACCTTTGCTTTTGATTTTTTTTTGCCCAATGGGTCAAACTTTGATTGACAATGATTAAAGATTATTAAGCTATTTAGTGCAGCTGTCAGTAAAACGAAATGATAGTTAAAATAAATAAATAAAATAATAAAATAGTTAAAATAATCAGATTTTTGGGATCCTCTTGTGCGTCCTGTTTCATCTGGTGAACAACATTTTAGTAAAAATGGAACACATGGTGGTTTGTTGACATTAGCACTTGTTAGCATAGCATTTCATGCAGCTATTTTACTCATTCAAGTGATATGGCACGTGTCTAAATTTGGAAGTATTGACATCGGGGTTTCATTATAGCATAGATTTGACTGAAAAAGTGTTGAATCTTCATCAGTACTGTAATGACTCCAGCACAACACAGATGTAGTCCCGTCAAATGGGTTTTATTAGTGAACAGGAACGAGCCGCTATTTCTGAGGCGCGGCCCACACCTCCAACAAACCGTAATGCTCCCGAACAGCTTCCTGCTAACACAGCCGAACTCCCGCCTCTCCCGGTCCTGACCTGCTGCTCCTCTCATGCCCCGCCCACATGACATGTCTATCACATGTGATCGAGCGATAGCAGAGTCACACAGGGGAAGGCTATACCTTTATACACATAACTGAATGGGCACCAGCAGAACTAAAACACAGAATCGTTACAGTACATTTACTTTTAATCAGTAGTAATGAGACTACTAGTCTTTTAAAATGAAACAAAAAATAACTTTAGTGTATGTAAATCGCTGACTTTAAAAAGACTAATACAAAATTCTGTTCTAAGACTTAAAACAATTTAATTGTTTTGGTCATTTTAAATGATTTAAAACAGAAGAAGATTAATTTGATCTTAAGTAGATGTCAGATGGGGAGAAGCAAAAGGTTATGTGTTTGTTTCTACTCAACGTGAACATATAGTTTCACCTGTAGATGTGCTGATGTAATGTCATATGTAGGCATATATATATATTTGAAAAAAAATATATATGTATACATATTTTTTTTTCATAGTCAGAACAGATGGTTTAAAATGCTAGAGTACATCAGACTGTGTGAAACGTAGCACTTTTCATGAATGGAAGGGAGGAGGTCTTCAGTGAGAAAAATGAGCAATCAGAGCCTTTTTTCTCTCTCAGTGCAGTGGCTCCTATGTTTCAAATCAAAGCCATTAATATGCTGCACATGTTTGGCAAGCTTTCATTCACATCTTTTATCTCTTGATGGAGACTTGCAGGAAGCCCCGTGTGAATGGATACAGAATGTGACTGTCAGCGTTTCCTTTCTGTGGTTCACCTCTGTCAACGCAACAGCAGAAAAGCAGAAACAAACGTTTTGTCCACCAAACATGAGCAGCACTCAGAATCCTCAGCTTCAACTCAACTCAAAATGAAAATCTATGGAGGTTTGGGACAAAACTAGAAATATAAAAGTTGGTCTGAGATTTGTAGAAACTGAGAGTAACATTTTAAAGCCATAATTTTTGCTTGAGTAATTTAAATATTTTAGACAGGCTGATTCATTTTCTTTTTGGCTCCATCTCTTCCAGCGCGATGGTGATGAGGCAAACATGAATCACAGCCATTGAAATTGTCAGTGGATTTAATTTAAAGTTATTAAACAAAAAGGAACCTGGTTACCTGTTTCTAGGCAACACAATTTAGATTTATCTGAAGTTACTTCATTAATCCTCATGGGGACGTAAACAGAGTTCACATACAAAACTACTAAATAAAAGTACTAGTTAGAGCTGGATTTTACATTTTCTCCTTGGACAGAAAGTATCTGTAAAGCTTTTGTTGTCAGTGGTGTGCTGGAGTATGAGGAGTCTCAGCGTTCTCATCTTGCATCCTGGCTTTTCCAAAGATGCTCTGGTTTCTAAGTTGACCTCAGCCTATGAGTGCATGTTGTTGTTGTTCAGTTTGTCTCAGTGTTGCCTTTGATGGACAGGTGATATTTGTAGGGCTGCACACCACTAAGCTCTATAGAGAACATCTGTGAACAGATGTGATTTAGATCTTATATTATCAATTGGATTTTGGGGAAAAAAACAAAACTTTGACTGGACCAGTGCATGATTACTGGATCCATGTTTCGTGTTCTCTTGCTGGAAAGTGAACTTCAACACAAGTTCCAAGTCTTTGACAGTCACAATTTTCTCACATTTATTTCAAATTTATGCATTCTTATGCATCAAATACAACTCTAAACAGGGTATAGCCCAGATTAAAAGGAACTCAGTGTTTTGGCTGTTTTTCAGTTTTCTGGACGTTTGTCCCAGATTTGTGGTGCATAAAACCTGAGTGCTGCTTTTAAAAGGAAACCATTGACTTCTAACTAAAGGCTTATTTACCAACCCAGTCCCCGTTTAGGCTTTTAAAAGTCAACCTTTAAAGATAATAATACTAATAATTTCTTTTGGGATTGGCTGGATTTAGTTCCATCTGTCCGTTTCTCAACTCTGACCAGCTTCTTTGTCCTTGCTGATGCTGTGGCGTTGTCATGGGTGACACTGAGAATGCCCATGTTCCTAGGAAAAATAAGAAAGATTCAGTTTTGGCGCAGAGAAGTTTTGTTCAAATTGGCTTTAAAGAAAGGAATTTATGTGGATTTCATGCAACTATGGCCTTCTTCCTGCTTTTCATAACATAGAAATGTGCTTTCCAAAGTTTACTAATGTATTTATCAAACAATACATAGATATATATTTTTTAAAAAGCATAATTTTCCTCCCATCTCACAATCAAGTTCTACTTTTTTCTTAATCTGTCACATGAAATTCCAATAAAATACACACAATGTGTCAAAATGCTCTCAATAACAAACTGAGATTTCAAGGTTGGAAGACTTGATGTTTGCATGTCATATTTAATACTCATACTAGCATATGACATTCCATTTATTCCTCCAGAGGTCCACATTCTTTAAACTTTTAGTGGGATTATTTTAGGCACTGAGCAGAGAGAATACATAAATAGAGGATGGCGCAAGCAAAGTGGCAGAGACCAGAAAATGGAGAAAGTTACACTGAGACAAAAATATAAGACTGGAGCTTGGTTCTCTTTCTCTTAAATCGGGCTCAGGCGAGTGTGTAGGAGTTATTTTTGCCAAGTAAATCTTTCAGTGTGTGTGTTTTACCTCTATCACTCCAAACTTTGTTTCTCACTTTCTTTCTTTGCTGTGTTTAACCATCTTTAACATGGAGCACGCCATCTTCTGTTTCCCCTCACAAATATCTACTATCCCTTACTCTTACATTAAAAAAAGAAATCAGTATATTTACCAGTTCAATGTACATTTTACATTGTAAATTCAATATATAGACTATTTTCATGTTTGTTTTAGGAAAATAACCCCCCCCCCCCCCCCCCCCCCCCATAAGTTAAGGCAGTATTATGTAAAATCTACTTTTTTGAGCTTCACATTATGTTATAATGTTAAGACTGCATACCTGGAGTGTTGCCTTGATTCTTACATGCATATTTGAGAAACCCTTTAATCCCCATGGCAACCATTCAGCTGTGCAAAACTCCTGGGTCAACCTAGCCCCGCCTTTGAGGTGCAGCTCCTCCTTTGAGCTGCATTTTCCAAACTTCTGAGCTTCTGTAACACAGAGCAGCTCTCCCCAACTCAGTTCCTTCAGACTAGCTGGAAGCAATTAGCAAACCCCTTGTGGAACTACAAATCTGTTGACCTCATATGAGCTACTTCTAAATAGTAATCTGGCAAAAATGTTTCTAAACAGTTAACAGAGGAGCCATGTTGTGATGACTTCCTGAAGGCAGAGTTTTAGACACAAGGAGTTTTTTAAAAAGACAGAGACCCAATTTCAAGGCGTTAAATTATGAAGTCAAATTTCATTTAAGTCATACAGTATTTAATATATATATATAGCGTGTTTTTAACAACTAAAATGAACATAGTTACTTGATTGTGCCATGAATTAGAAGACATATCATACTGTCCCTTTAAAACATTGTTCTTTCACAGTAGATCATTGACTTCTGCACCATTTTTAACTGTAAAATCAACACTGACAGTGCCATATAACTGTGAAAGGAGAAAAAAATGTTTTCCCATCTAGAAGAGGAATCTGTTTTCCCACCTGAAGAGATGTATCTCATCTCTTCAGGGCTTTCTCCATAAGAGGTGAAGGTTCAACAACGTGTTGACCTCATTCGTGGCTGAAAACATGAGCGTCGTCTGAAGTCTCACTGAAGCCTTCAGCTGTCACCCAGAGAACAGCTCTGACGGACAAACCAGCAGGCTGCTGGGAGATTTGTAGAAATAATAAAAAGGTGGAATCTATTTACTCCTGTTATTCTGACATATGGAATAAAATGTGCTTTCAGCCGTCTTGGCTCTTCCGCTTCACGCCACAGTAATCACATCAAATGGGTCTTGATTATTATGGCGGAGAAAGCTGGCTGACTCAGTCAGGACTGAGTGCAGAATGAATACAGATGGGAGCTGGAGGAGCCGCTTCACTCCCAGTGTTACTTTCAACGACAGCAATTATACACCAAACATATTGAAATAATAAATCCGCCTTTTAACTAAGGTTTACATGCTTGACATGAATCAAATGTGCTTTGACATCGAAATTTAAAGCGGCAACAACTCGACTAACAGCTGGATGAGGAATTGAAAGAGGGGAGAAAAAAAGCTGAATTAATGAGTGCTTCTAGACAGGTGCAGCACGTGCAACAATTAAAAAAAAAGATAATACCCAATTATTGCTCAGTCTTGTCTAAAGGAGCAGTAAAAGCTAAGTTAATTACCTTAACTGGAGGCTCAGTGTGGTGTTGTTTGGGTGGGGGAGGACTTCACTCACAGATCCTGCTCAACAGGCCGGGGTTTCAGAGCTATGAAAGCCACATCTGCTGCGTGAAAAGACATTAGTACCACAGATTCTGTGGCTGGCAACTCGAGTTTCATGTGGGCTAAGCTTGAGTACAGGTGTTACAGAAAGGAAGAAACCAAAAAAAGCTATTTAAAACTGAAGAGATGCAATATTTTAGCCTAAAGCTGGTTAAATATATCTGTAGTGCAAACATTTCCAAGATGTTGAATAAAGACATGGTATATACTTTTCAAAATGAAACAATATTACAATCCTGAAAGCATGATGATCCCCTAAAGTGGCTCAGCCAAGTATTTTGAGATAGTAGTGCAGCCACTGCTTAAATAACCTGGCCTTGATTCTACTGTTCTGGCTAATTATCGGCCTATTTTGAAGCTGCCTTTTCTTTCTAAGGTTTTAGAAAAAATTGTGTGCTGTCAGCTGAAACAGTTTTTAGATGACAATGACATTCTGGAGGTTTCCAGTCTTGTTTTAAAACTCTTCCTAGTATAGAATCTGCTTTAATTAGAGTTTTTAATGACATCCTTCTTGCATGTAATTTTGGTAACCATGTCGTTCTGATTTTACTCGACTTAACTGCTGCCTTTGATAAAGTAGACCACGACATTTTAATATCGAGATTACACCACGTTGTAGGTATTGATGGCACTGTTCTTAAATGGTTCCGGTCCTACCTGGAGGAGAGAACATTTTCAGTGAAAATTAGTGACTCTGAATCATCTGCTGCTTCAATGACTTATGGTGTCCCGCAGGGCTCAATTCTGGGCCCACTGCTTTTCTCTCTTTATTTATTGCCCCTGGGTTCTATACTTAGGAAACATGGGATTTCTTTTCATTGTTTTGCTGATGATTGTCAGATTTATTCGCCCATGAAGTAGAAGGCTGTACATTTAGTCAAACATCTACTGGCATGTCTTGGTGATATTAAAGCTTGGTTGGCCTTGAACTTTTTAAATTGTAATGAAAACAAAACAGAGGTGATGGTGTTTGGACCCAGTGGCTCCTGTGAGTCCTCCTCTGTTGGCCTGGGACCTATGGAGGTATATTTTAAACCTGTTATTACAGATCTTGGTTTTAAGGTGGACAGTGATTTTAAATTGGACAGCCAAATCAGAGACGTGGTTAAGTCCAGCTTTTATCATTTAAGGGGATTGGCATCAGTGAAATCTTTTCTTTCCAGGCAGCATTTTGAAACAGTGATCCACGCTTTTATTTTGACTTGATTGGATTACTGTAACTCACTTTAACTGGGAGTCAGTCAGTCGCTTCTCTCACGTCTGCAGCTAGTGCAGAATGCCGCTGCATGACTTTTAACAGGAACTCCAAAGAGGGACCATGTGACCTCTGTTCCTGGCCTCACTTCCCTGGCTGCCTGTATATTTTAGGATTCATTTTAAAATTTGTATGTTTGTTTTTAAATCACTACATACACAACTACATACCTTATTGGTCTCTCAGGTTTGCAGATCAGCTGCTCTTGGAGGTACCAAGATCCAGAAGGAAGCTCAGAGGGGACAGGGCTTTCTCTGTCATAGGTCATAAGTTATGGAATGACTTGCCTTTGCAGGTCAAAGAGGCCCCTTCACTGTCCACTTTTAAAGTTCGTCTTAAAACCCATTTATTTTACTTGGCTTTTAACTCCAACAGGATCCAGTCATAAAGTGTGTTTTTGTTTTTAAAATGTAAGAGTTTTTTTACTTATTTTATTTTATTATGTTGTGTTTTAATGTACAGCACTTTGTATCAGCTGTGGTTGTTTTAAAGTGCTTTATAAATAAAGTTGGATTGGATTTTTCCCATTTAGTTCACCACTCTACTAATCAATCAAACAATTCTATTTATTCAGCCATATGGTCCATAAAAAACAAAACACAGAACAACAATAACAACAAAAATAAAATAATCATCCACTGCCCTATTTTACTGATCGAATCATTTTATTCTGATGATTAATCAATTAATCAGATTTTTTAAAATGGCGCATTATGAAGATTTCTCATTTAACCACATAAGCTGTTTTTAAACAATAAATCTATTAAAAAATGCAAATAACTGATAATAATATCAGTTGGTTTTTTTAAAAAAAATAAGGCATGCTGATTAATGTTCTCATTGTTTGGTTTAAGTGAGCATTTCTTAGACATTTCTTAGTAGTTTTCTTTTTCAATCCTGTTTAAAGCTGAAGGTTTTGTATTTTAATCTAACTTTGCTTTAAACATTTTCCAAACTTTCTCCCTGACCAGACAACAGTGTTAAAAGACCATTTTTATCCCCAGGTTATGAGGCTTTTAAACCCAATATGATGGAAGTTTTTTTGGTAATTTTTAAAGCATATGATGAAAGTGTTGTTGTTGTTGTTGTTTTTTATTTATGATTCTTAATTTATGTGATTTTTTAATGGTGTTGAAGGAGCTCATGGAGTACAAATTTGGTTGCCCAGTCTTCTTTTCTGAACAGATCCCAGGTGAAAAAAAAGTATACTTTAGTATACTAAATTTTAACATACTTTAGTATACTTTTATCGATGTACTTAAACTGTACTATTTTGGAACAATTAATTTTGTGCTTAATATACTTTAGTAGTATTTAAATAGTATTAAATTACAACTAATAGTATATTTTAGTATACTATACATACTTTTTGGAACAACTTCAAGTGTATTTAGTGTACTTAAAGTATACTTTTTAATATACTGTATTTCAGAGCTTTATTATTATTTTTTGGTATAATTATTATATTTTGAGTGTAATAATTCTGTCTCAGAATTATATTAAAAATATGTATTTAATATACTTCAAATATATTTTAAATATACTATTAATATATTAGTAATGCATTTAAAGTATACTTAATTTTTATTTTTGATTTTCTGCTATTGATAATAAACTACAATTTTAATTACTTGTGAAAGTCTTTATTTGAAAAATATAAAACTGTTGTGTCCTCCCTACTCTCACACTTTCACCAGATCTAATCATTGCTTAATGTTTCTGAAACACATTATGAGAATTCAATGGGAAGTGAGACTTTATGCTGGTTTCTCTTTGAATGTGTTGTCTACTTACAAATATTGAGGCGTCACCATGAAAAAATTGGAAACACAACAACTTATGCAACAGGCAGAAATCTTTAAAAAGAAAAAGAAGAAAGAAGAAACACTTGGAATCCAATGTGTTTTTTCAATCAATTTCTGTGTTTGTGTCGGCTTGATGCATGTTTGGCTGTCAGATCAGAGCTGATCTGCTGTGTTTCTACAAGCCAGACGTTCCTCCGGAAAGCTCCACTTGTTCTGACAGTTTCTCTCCCTCAGGTGAAATATTGAATTGTGGGAAACATCAAAATTCCTCCTAACTAAATCCAAACTAAATTATTTGCATTGCTCTGGATTATTTGTAGTCTGGAAGACCCTGCCAAGGTCCTGTTGACCACTTGTCAATTTTGCATCTGAATAATTCAAACAGCTTCATCTTTAGCTGAAAAAGTCAAAAAAGTCAAATAAAAAAATATGTTTATACAAACTATTTTACACAGGCATAGCCAGTGATTGATGCTGACTAAGTATTTTAAAATGACAGATATTGTCTGTTACAATATTATTCACATGAGGCTTTGTGTCAGGCTGTACACCAACCAGGGGAACAACACTGACTGATACACAAACTCAACATGATTGAGAATTTCTGGATTAATGTAGCTTTTAATCAGCTTTTACTGAACAAAAAATACTTGTTCACTTTGACGTTCATGGCAAAAGAAGTTGCAGTTTGTAATCAAACAACAATTTAGTGAAAATCTGGGTAGCAGACTGCAACAGACCAGATCTGAATTTTATATTAAAAACACAGTCACATAGAAGATGAATCACATTCATCATTCCTTTATTCAAAGCAGGATCAATGAAAACCCATGAAAGACAAACAACAGCGTTTCCCTGGCCATCCCTTTGACCAGCAGCCGCAGCTGGACTTATTCTGAACGCAGAACAGATATTATCACCTGAATCGATGTGTGCAGTCTCATTTATTATAATCGCCTCTTCTTGTTTTGTCATCCATGTAGCTGCTGATGAGCTTCTCAAAAGGAAAGAGGGACATGAATATGTATACTCATCCACAATGACACACCTGCTGGTGTGTCTTTGAGATCATTACCAGTTTAGCAACAAGTGGGAAACACTGTAGCTCCTTTGAATCATTTTCTGTTGCCTGGACTGCGCGGGCAACTGACGTGTGTCTCTTTAATTTCCCTGCTGTCCTGAATATGCCCAGCAGATGGAACAGGTTTAGCTAGGACTTCCCGAGCTTTGAATATATTATATGTTTTCCAGGCGGGCTGCTCTACCAACTGCACTGTGGTGCAGTTTTGCCTTGCACCAAGAAGGGTTCGATTCCCAGCCCGGGTCTTCCTGCATGGAATTTGCATGTTCTCTCTGTGCATGCGTGGGTTTTCTCCGGGTACTCTGGTTTCCTCCCACAGTCCAAGAACATGACTGTCAGGTTAATTGGCCTCTCCAAATTGTCCCTAGGCGTGAGTGTGTGTGTGTGCATGGTTGTGTGTCCTGTCTGTCTCTGTGTTGCCCTGCGACAGACTGGTGACCTGTCCAGGGTGACCCCGCCTCTCGACGGAACGTTAGCTGGAGGCACCAGGGCCCCTCCTGACCCCAATTGTCCCTTAGAGCGTAAAGAAAATGGATGGATGGGTGTTTTCCAGGCATGTAGTGCCATTTTGCATAATAATCAAGTAACTACTCTTTCTGAAACTCCATCTTCAGGAAGTTATCACAGTATGGCTCCTCTGTTAACCTTTTACCAACATTTCTACCAGAGTTGCACTGAGACCTCAGTAGATATGAAGTTCTACCAGGTGTTTGCTAATTGTTGGTGGCTAGTCTGAAGGATCTGGGTAGGAGTCATGGGAAATGGCTGCTCTGTGAGGCGGAAGCTTGGAAACTGTAGCTCAGAGGAGGAGTTTTGTCCTCAAAGGCTAGGTCCACCCAGGTGTTTTGCACAGCTGAACTGTTGCCATGGAGATTAATGGGTTTCTCAATCATGTATGAGATCAATAACCTATGTACAGTATGCTGTTATTTTTGCACATTGCTCAGCCACAAATAGAGGCAACACTCCATGTATGTGTTTTGATGAAGAAATAACATTATAACACGATGTAAAGCTTAAAAGAGTTGATTTTACATGACACTGCACCTTTAAAAGACAGGAGTCACTTTATTCAAATGGATGTTGAAAACTATATGTGTGGGCTGTGGGGGCCAAAAAGTGTTTATCATACCTCAAGCAGCTTGAATTTGTTGGAAGTAGAGTATGTGGATGCTATGGCTATGAAAAATAACTACTGAGGGTTATTGTTGCTAATTGTGGTTTTACAAGCTATTGGATAGGGGAAGCAAATTATGTCAATAGTTCCACCATAACTGTTCCATAAAAAATGTTGTTCTGTCGTTTGTTGGAAAACTGAATGCCCATTTAGGAGGTTTTATAGAACCGAATGAAAACAATATCGAAATTTTACTAGAGCCACAAATCAAAGTGGTGCTATGAAGGCCTTGATGTTTGTTTCCTTAGATTATCAATGCTTCTTTACAGCTTCCACAACGCACTGTTCCAACAACCTGGGAGGTTTGGCTGATGGGTCAAACAGAAAATGAAATTCACTTTCCTTTCAACCACATTGTTATAGACTTCTGCCAATAAAACTGCTTCATCTGACCTTGAAAGGGAATGTAAAAGCACTGATCACAACATTAAAGAATCTGGGTGAATCCGGGTTTTTCAGTAACTCCTTAACATTCTGGTCATCTCCGTCCAACATGGTCTTGCCAACATCCAGGCAAACACTGTGAACTGTGAACTTGCACAGTATGCTGTTATTTTTGCATATTGCTCGTTCTTGGAGGTGATATGCGCCCACCCCGCCTCCTGTCGTAATTTTCTACACTAGAAA
Source organism: Poecilia picta (assembly GCA_033032245.1). Classification (NCBI taxonomy): domain Eukaryota; kingdom Metazoa; phylum Chordata; class Actinopteri; order Cyprinodontiformes; family Poeciliidae; genus Poecilia; species Poecilia picta. The sequence goes on along the minus strand of CM065368.1, from coordinate 30,610,741 downwards.
TGCTTATGTCAAATTTATTGCTACCGAAGCATTTAGGGACAATAATTGTGCTGCTATGGTTAAAAAAAAATTGATTATGCACACAAAATTCTTCTGCATTCTCCGTAAGAATGAAGACGTGACAATTTGATCCAGAAATTGCAAGCAGCGCGTCTTATTTGTGGTTTGTCGTATGAGAGTTCAATTTTCCCAGCCGCACTTGAACCCATCACAAACTCCTGATCCGGGTTGACATCAGAGGTGAACTTTTCCTCTTGAGTTTGGACTGGAGAGACTCCGGACGTGGGATGCTTTCGGGGTCGTTGAGCGAGATAAATATGGGATGGGAGCGGCAGTTCTAACGGAGGAACATTTCCTTGTTACGTGATAAGGGAGAAAAATGGAGAATTCAAGTGATTTTAACGCGTCTGTTCCTTTAATTTCCGCCGAAGCTCTGCGAGCGCAGATTGTTCAAAATCCGCTCCAGGTGAGTTGGTTTAACTTCACTCAGGAAAAATGAAACGACTGAGTTGTGTCGAGAATTAATGGCGCATGGTGATGCGCAGTCTTCTTATTGTTGCGTGTTCGTGCGCTTTATGTTTAAACTTAACTTTGTTGACTTAATGTGTTGGGGCCTCTTTGAATAGTCTTTGAATAGCCTGCTTTTAATAGTCGTTATACTATTAAAAGCCAACTTTGTCTCACAGACACAGGTTCTTACCAATTAAATTTACAACTTTAAAGCTTTAAGAGCTTAAAACCTAACATGGATGTTAGATGTTGTCTATCTTTCCCGGTTCAGAATTTTTTGGAGCGTATTAAATATTAATCATTAAAATTTCCTAAATCGGGGGGAGGATTTCTCAGTTGGACCCCATAATGTGTGATTGTGAGGCTGTTGTCCTCGACGCGGATGTCCCGGGTTCAATTCCCGGTCTCGGGCCACTTGCTGCAAGTCTTTCGCTTTTCTTTCTTGTCCATTTAACAAAAGTCATAAAAACCTTTGTCAAATGGACAGGAAACAAGTCTAAACAAGCATTTTAGTTTTTTAAATGTCAGTTACCATTAATTCAGTAAATCTAATTCTGCTATCTTTGGTTATTATATTTGATAAATGATACTGACTAAATATTAGGATTAGACTATAGCTAAAATGTAGACGTGTTCTCAATGTCTCGTGCATCATGATCAGCAGAGGCTATCAGGTGTTTAACCAAAATGTTGGATACAACAGTTCCTTTTGGTACAGCATTAAAATAAGTTTAAGTTGATTCCAGTATGTGTGTAGGTTAAGTATCAAATATTAGGACTGCTAGTGTGGAAATATCATCACTGAGTTTACAATGAAACCTGTGAAAATTGTGACATTCAAATTCCCCCAAAAAATGTCTCCTTGCTTTTTGCCATTAGCTGCCACCGTGCAATTTTTTGAATAATGCTCTTGACTTTTTAATGGTTTCAAATAATGTTACTTTGATTTTTAATAGTCTTACTTTAGCACTAATGCTAAATGCTCCTTGTAAGCAGTGCTCTTTATAATGCTTAAGCAGCTGTTGCTAATGGACGCCCTCGCTGTCTAAAACTGTGTTTTTTTGGTGTATGCTTTTGTAAAGAAATTTCAATAATTCAACAACTTTTTTTATTTATTATCTAAACTACAACCTTTCCTTCTGAAGCTTTTGGTGTAATGAAGAGTGGTGTGAACCAGGAAGCCGACACGGCAGAGATCTACTGCTGTTGGCAACCTTTTCAACTACCGTTTAAAGTGATCGTGACTAAACATTGTGCCGAAAGCCTTTTTTAGTCTCCCGAAATGTGACTAGCAGACTCTCTCGATCTGTCTTTTCAATCAGATCTGATATTCAGATATGCAGCCTTTTCTGTCCGTCTGTGGTAGATAATGTGTGTTTTCTAATGTCCCACTGTGTGTGTTTTTGCCTGCCTAAATGTCCTCTTGCCCTTTTCGCAAGGCACATTCTCCTGATGCTCATTTTCCTCTGCAAAGTGTTTCTTTCTTTTATTGGCATGTTTCCTCTGGGTGACATTACCAGCGGGGGCCAGGGAGAGAAAGAGAAAGAGTGGCAGAGGAGGAAAGAGAGAGGCGTGAGTAATGAGTAATGGCTCTTGGGTGGGATGTTAGAGAATAGATCTACTGTACGAAGTCCTGAGCAGCTGCCTAATGGTCCCAGCTACCCACCATCCCATGGAACATCCCTAACTACCAGGGGACAATATCTGTCTGTCTCACTCTGTTTCATAACTCTTTATGTTTTACATTAATATCTGCTTCAATGCTACAAGCAACTTTAAGAGTTCACTTTTACATACCATACCCCGATTCTCTGCCAGTCAGTAAGCGAAAGTTTCCATCTTTCTAAATGTATTCAGATTTAACAGCCACTTGGTGCACCATTTGCACATTTTTTTGCCCCCAAAGCACAGAATACATTTTGATTATCTAATTGCCCTACATATTTGGAGCTGTAATTCATTTAAGTTTCTAAGAATATCCATTGTTTATGCTTCTGGCTGATGTCTCTAGTGGTTATTATTTCAGTGTCTTGATTTTGATCAAAAGCCCTGCTTAGTAAACGTGTATTTGGGAGTTAAATGTTTTCAGAGTCTGAGGAAAAAAAATATTTTCCGAGTCCACCAGGAATGTTGGTGCATAATTTCTTACAATTATCAAAACCAGCGATGACTATCAAGAGCTTGCATGTCATTACTTCCCCTTCGCTCTTTGATTTGACTCTTTCATCCTACGTGCTTCTTCGTGTCCACAGCACTTAGCAGCAATGAAAAAGATCAGCCCATCCCATAGAGGGACAGTTGCCTATTGTCTTTGGAAACAAAAGGCCATGCTGTCTCCAAGCCTGTCTGTTGGTCTGTCCGTCTTACTGTTGGTCAGTGTCATAGCATGGAGTGGGATCAGTTCCTCTCATCTGCCTCCAACCTGTACAGTTTTACATTTAACCACCCACTTAGTAGTAAAGGTGGGCAACTATCGTATCGTTTATAATTTATTGTGAAACATTTATCATCATAAAAATTTAGATTTATCATTGTCATGATAAATTTCATTTACGAATGCTCTTTTTGCTCTTTTTTTTCCCACTAAAGCATCAATAAATAGCAGCAAATTTGAAAATATGATTAAATTAAGTCACTGTGTGCAATTTGGTGACATAAAGCAAACTTCTTTATGTCATGGGAATGTTTTTCAAGAACAATATTAAAGTTTGTGTTGCTATGAATGAGTTTCCATGGAGAACCAAAGATTCCCAAAAAAATCCATCCATCCATTCATCCATCCATCCATCTTTTATCATAATATTTATCACAATACCCCAAAATATTGCAAACTGCTAATATTACTGTGCTTGACAGTTTGTTTAACTTTTAGACCATTGGGTTTGAAAGTTCCACTTTGACTTTTCATTTGAAGTTTTTAGTCTTTTTCACACCATAGTTTTAGCCAGTAATCCCCATTTTTGGATCTTTTTTATTCCTCATACAAGTTGATACACCATGATAAGTAGACTCAGATTGGAAACTCGAGGGGCCTCTAAGTGTTAAATGCATTTGGACAGCTATCCTGTAACACGGTAGCTGTCCAAATGCATTTAACACTTAGATCAAAGCGAAAGTGTTGTTACCACGGTAACATATTTCTTTCATTAGATGGATGCTAGAGGATTACATAGTTGAACTAGCTCTGCTTTGTATATTATCAGACATTTTTTCCACAATCCCGTCTTATCCTTACATCTGACAACTGGGATACGCGTAACACAATCAGTCAGCATTAACTCCCATTTTCAGTCGAAGGTCCATTATCATTTCACCCAGAAGGCATTTGACTTCTCCATGTAGTCATCTGCCACCATGATAATGTAAAAACACTTTCATTGTGAACAATTTCAGCAGTTTTCAGTTCATGGCAAATTTTAGTCTTGTTGAACATCCTAAACAATTTCCATATATCTCAGCAGGGAAGATTTGGGTGTTCTTCCAGACCTTGGCAACAAAGTTAGAAATGCGACTAATTTGTGCTTATATGTATTTATATTTGAAAAGGTGAGTTTTAATGGTTCATGGACATGGCTAAATGTCAAGAATGTATATAATATTCAAGCCCAGGATGATTGAATGGCAGTTTCTCATCATAAATGTTTAATCCATAAATTTTTATGAACATGGTTCAGGTTAAGTAGATGACAAATGAATCCAACTTTATTTTAACATGTGTGTGATCTAATTTAGATGACACAGACTGCAGTTGAGTTTGGGAATCTCAGAACTAATTTCTCCTCTGGGACAGTAAATAAAACCAGCATAAGTGAACAAATTTTCAGTTTCTTTTCTTTTTCTTTAATCCTGATTTTCAGGCCTGTTGGAGTTGGAGCACAGCTCACGTTTGTGTAAGTATGACTTCGAAGTGCCAGGTAAAAAGACCACCAGGATATTTAAGTGATGCCGTTTTCACTTTTAACTAAGCACGTGGTACAATGTCCTGCTTTGAATAGTTTACTCTGCTATTTTATGAACCGTATTTGTAGCATAGTGAGTGGTTTACAGTGCAAAAACCACCATCACTGCCACATTCATTTAGGATTATTAGAAATTAGGATGAATTGACCCCATTTTTTTTTTCATTTTGGGTGATCAGTGATTGTCTGATGCTTGCATGTGAAACCAATCTTATCCACCTCCTAAGGCTAAGGTCTAAAAGTCAGCTGCTGTTCCCTTTTGCTCTGCCGTGAGAGAGGACTGACTGATTGCACCAGATGATGCCTGTACATGCATGGTTAACAATGGTCACTCCACTGTTATCAACTTGGTGATTTTTTTTTTAATCATATTTGGTGACTTTTAGACTAAAAAATTATCAGCCAACATTAGAATCGATAGATCAAGCTTTTAAACTTTGGTGATCGGCCAGAAAACTACAATCAATGCACCCCATTAGCAATGCAATAAAAACTAGAGGTAGATACACAAGTTTAAATTTATTGTGGATCTAATCTAAACGGGGTCAAAATTATGCATTCAGGCAAACCCAGCTTTTAAGTACAGTTGAAAGATTGTCCAGCATATTTGAGATGAAGACTTAGCCTTTTATTTATGTATTCAAAAATAGTTTGGGATGATTATCCTGTATACCCAATTATGGCCAAGTCTAAGAACGACAACATAATCCTCTGTCATTGTTTTCAGTCCATTAGTGGGGGTGTATGTATATATTTGAGCCTCCATGGTGGAGGAAGCTCAAATATAATAAAAACCAAAATATTTCAAGAACTGAGTGTTTTTAACAGATTAGCTAATCCAGTATTATTTCATCTGTCCTGTTCTGTAGGTGTTTAATCTACTCCCTTTCCACAATTCTGTGCATAAAAACATTGAAATCTTCTCCACTTGCTCCTGCTTGGAAGCAAACACCCCTCCAACATAAGGAGCTTTGCAGCGTCCAGTCTCCTGCTCTATGTGTGTAAAGTTTGTAATGTTTGCTAAGTAATAGACCCTCCCAGCGAACCGGCCTCGGCTGCTTTGTTTGTTCTTCCTGTGACGGAAAAAGCTCTCTCTCTTTCTCTCTCTCCCTTGGTCTTCCTCCACCGCTTGCTTTCTCTTTCCCACTTTCTCATGCGAATTTGTCTCCCTCAGTGAGTAGAGCATTAATCTTCCGCTGTTTGAGTGAGGTGCTTGATTCCTGCTGAGACCCCCCTCTCTCTTTTCCCGACTACTCCATAAGCACACCTCCCGTCTTCGACAGGCAGCAAATAAACAAAGGAGAGCATAATTTGCTGTAATTAGTTGAATTCCACTCGCTGGCACGCTTGGTATGATGGGAATGAATTCAGTAGAAGGTGAGATGAATCCCTGCTCACACTTTAAATTGCTTTCTCCAGTGTGAGGTGTGTGAAATGAACTATCCTCAGGCAGTTCGTCCACTACCCTAACACCTTCTCACATGCGCTCATGCTTTCAGAGGTCTCGTTCTGCCTTCCGGTTCCTCTTGGCATTAACCGGCAGCCTCTTCAAACCCCTCATGCAGTCTCTTGGAAAGCCTGACAAGGTTATTGATGATATTGATGTTGATTTAGTGAACAGAGTGCATTTGATGGAGGATGCCGTACATCTCCCTGAATATCAGCAGCAGAGACACTGAAATCCTACCCTGATCTAGGGCTGCAGCTAAATTCAGTAATCAATTATACTATCAATTACTCGATTATTTTATCGATTACTCTGGTGATTAATTGGTGATTAATCTTATACAGATTGACACATTGACACACACTGTATATTTTACATTTAAAACCACTTAAGCTTTTTTGTACAATATTAGAAATACATTAAAAGATACAAATAAAGAAATCAGTTTTTTAATTGGGAAACTAAACATTTTCTTGCCTAAAATCCAATAACAGCCTTCGTTTAGTGAATAGTTGATCACTAAGGATGCATCTCCTTGATTTAACATCAACACAGCGTAGGGCTGATCTGTTGATTATATTTTTTTGGATGAACTTATTAATAATGGGATAGCAAAAGCTTCTTAATAGGAGATTTTGATAATAGAATTTGAGCCAGGTGAACTAAAACTATACCACTTAGAGAGTTCTGGGTGGAACATATTAATATACAAAGAAGCTTTTTCATCTTGACTGTATAATGTTTACATTTTTGTATATGGTTTCAGCAAATGGCATGTTTTAGTGTCGTAGTCCAGTTGACAATTAATCAATGTCGAGATTAGTTGATGACTATTGAAATAATCATTTATAATCACAACAAACTAGTTGTGTTTATAATGATTAATCAAGAGTATTATGTTTAATAATGATTAAATCACAATTAATCAATCATGTCAATATTTGATTAATCACGATTAATCATTTGAGCCTTACCCTGGTCTATCAGTCTTTCTGGCTTGACATGGGAATGAACTGCTGCACCCTTCCTCCCCCCTACACTCAGACGCTATTTATCTTGACTTGGTGTTGGTCCCTCAGGAATCTTATCAACGCTCTGCCCATCTGCTCCCCACCTCCTCCAAGAAATCCTGTTTCCCTCTCACACACTGCAATCATTGGGGCTGATATAGAAAAACAAACAGCCTGATGTCTAAATCCTGCTGTGCTCTGGTGATGTATCATCCCAGCTCAGCTATGATCCAGGTCAGTGGGCTCATCATCAGACATGGTGCCAAAGCGAAAGCAGTGAGCAGGGGGTTGAAATGGAAGCAGAGAAAGATAAGACTGAATGTGAATTTCAGATCACCCATAAATTCATAGGGCTTAAATAATTTTTCAGGCTACCAAAGAAGATAAAAGGCACTTTCATGCAACACAGAGCAGGAGTTTTATTGTACAGCGATATATGTTGAATGGACTTACGGAATTATGTCGTGTAATGAGGAGGTAAATAAGAAACAAATAGAAATGGGCTTTGGAGTTTTAGGGACAGCAACGGCTAAGTCTCTCCTTGTTTCATTCCTTCTGCTGGATCCTCTGGAGTGACGTATTCATTTTCCTTATGTACACAGCTTACACAAAATGGATGGAAGTGCCTTACGAATGTCATTATAATATTTCTGTTGGACTGGAATATTAAATGTTTACAGTTAACTTGATACAATATTGAAACTGTATAAAAATAGCAAATAATTCTCTTTCTTTTCTGTATATTTTGTGTAGTTTTGGTTTAATTACAGCTCTGACTGTGGCACTCTTTCAACGAGTGATCGTTTTTTGGGAGGGTCTGTAAACTCCAGTTAACAATTAACCAGTTACTAAATTCACTGAAGATCATTTCAATCACTGATTATTCGCGATTAATCAACCCTATTTCAAAGTGAAATTTAGGTTTTTAAATGTTGAATGGTAGTAAGTTGGTGTTGACGCAAATGAAGCGCTTCTACCCAGTCAGTAACAAATGTGAAATGACAAAAACTCAAAACAATGTGTAGTAGCAATTTTGACCAAGCAGCAGTGATTAGTTTGTGATGTTCCCAGAAGGTAGTTCAGGTTTTGTGTCTTCTGGAAGAAAATGTTGCCTTTAGCAGAGTCACACTGACAACATTGCAGTTGTCTCATCAGCCCAGTGGACCACTGAACCTGAACATTGACATTCTCCTCTCCTTCATTTTTAATCTTCTTGATCTGTTTTCTTCTCTGCATCTCCTCCCCTGCTCCGCTTCACATCCTTTTGTTTTATTCCTCATATTTGCTCTGATTGGGTTCCCATTTCTAGTTTCCATCATTCAGGTTCCACCCCAAGCTGTTTGGATTCCTATGGTTCCTTTATAAAGTTTGTCCTCCCACACCCAGCGGTACATTTATGACCTGAAACTCTTTTTCCACCTGGCAGCTATTTTTCCAGGGATGTGAGAAATGTAGCACAGCATGTTCTTTTTTGTTTATGAATGAATGCTGGGCTGGCTCAGTAAGCCACAGATGGACTGAGGTTTTCAGAAAAGTAATTTTTACTGCTTCTCTTAAACGTTTCTATGTTGATCAAATAGTTGTCATTTCCTAAGCTTTTTCCCATTAATACGTTTTAAGGAAACAGCCTTAAGGAATTATGCTTCATTCGGTCTGTTGAATACAAAACAGATTATCCTGCATGAATAATATAAAAGTAATAGCAGTGTTAAAAGTGTTAAAATGTAACCGCAACAGCAAATTGCTTTTGTAGTAAAATTGATCCATAGGGGTAAATGTTATAGTACACTGTAACATAAAAATCACTATATATTTCTGATTTCTTAAGCCTGTTATTTATGTTCCACAACAAATTATTGTAATTTTATTTGTGCTTGTTGAACAGTAAAGTAAAGGAGGTGCAAAAAAATGCAGGCACAGATCAGGACAATACTGTTTACTTCTTTCAGGCTTTTAAAAAGTCCTGAATCAGTGTTTTGACCACAAGTGTTAAAGTACTAAAGAGTTCACTGACCTCCATCTAAGATGTTGGATATCATGGGAAAACTACGAAGGTGAGGTGTGTTTGTGTTTTTGTGTGTTTCGTGCTTCTTTGTGAACACTGACTTGTGTGTGTGTTTGTTTGTGTACAGTCTAAGAATAAAGATTTTAATGTTTTTAAACGTCAGTGGCCTGAGCTTGCATATTAATGCATATTTGCATATAAATGCCTCTGAACATTTATATGCTCAGAGGCATATAAATGTCTACCAATTCTGTTCAAAATTGGTATTCTGAACAGAATACCAATGGAAAGACGCTCTCTGTGGTTGTTATGGAAACGACATATGTGACAGCTGGAGATGAGACTTGCAGGGAGTATTATGGGCTGTTTGGCGTTGTTGTTTGGCAAGTGGAGCGTTGCCTAATCTTCTGCCTATTCGCTCTTTGTTTGCACAGAACTATCTCCTGGGAATCATCATCTCCATATGTGGGAATGTCCTCATCAGCGTTTCACTCAACATACAGGTACGGAGCGCCAGCCGACAGCAGTAACACAGCGCCTCTGAAGATTTATCTCGCCCGACCGACTTTCCGCTGATAGTTTACTCTGTTTTCTTTGTAAACCTTCCGTGAGGCACTGACTATGTATCTCCTCTCAGGGTCTGAGTAGCAGAAAAGCTGCAGGCCTGATTTATTTTAAATCAACATACATGCCAATTTATCTGTGCAACTAACAGATTTTTACCAGTTAAGAGGTGATGCACAGTTTGAACGCGTTTATGATGTTACTATAGTGGGGCTGCACCTAATGATTATTTTAGTAATCAGTTAGTATATCGATTATTCTGATGATTGATGATTAAAAGCAAATGGCACATTCTATGAGATTTTTCTTCACCACTTAAGCTTTTTTTAAACAATATTAGGAACAAATATAAAGATGTAATTGTGTAAAAATATAAATAAATAAGAAAATAAACATTTTATTTCCTACAGTACAGTAATACAGCATTTCCTTAGTTAACGCTTGACATTTGTGGCAAAGGTTGGAAAAACTATTTGTAAAATCAGTATTTAAAAACTCAGGGCTTTCTGTTTTACTTAACATCAAATACATCTCTGGAATGATGTCAATTAATTTTTGGAATAACTGATTAATAATTAGATAGCAAAAAGTGATGAGTAGGAGTTTAAAAAAACAAACAGTATGGTGTGTATATATGGTATGGTATGTGTGCGTATATATATATATATATATATATATATATATATATATATTATATATATATACACACACTTACAGTATTGACTTAAGTGCTTTAAAGACGTTCTTTCAACCCTTTTTGAGTCTATGTACACTAGTTAATGACTAATTGATTACTAAATTAGCTATAAATAGTGTTCATCAAGCACACACACACACACACACCCTTATACCTGTCGTCCTGACTGGAGTCCAGAAACATTACTCATTCCATACCCTGGTGTTTTTCTCTTGCTATGTAACTTTGATCAAACCTGCATGGCGCCTCTCATGCTGAGCTGCTCTCTTATTAGCAATGATCGAGGCTGATGTGCAGAAGTTTGTGTGGTTTTTACGAACAGGACGGAGGTGTTAAGATTACAAATGTTTTTGAAGAGGTTGCTCGTTTGTCATCATTAGGCAGTGGAAGCTTCCAAAACCAGATTTATTAATGATTGTTCAGCGTAGCGTGCGTTCGTGTCATTATAACTGTAAAGTCCCACTTCACTGACTTACCTAATTGGTGTCATGCTTCTGCCTGGATACAATTCTAATCAGCAGAGGGTGTTATGGTGTATTAACAGTCACATTACATCAGATCTGATCCTGTATTGTTTATTTAATTGCATTTCCTTTTTCTTAAGCCTGAGTGAAACTGACAAACTGTTGTGTGTAGTTTTGCATGCTATGTAGCTCTCTGGTTTAAATCACTTTAAATGATGGTTCCCCTCCACTCCAACCCCTTTTTTATTGTGGCAGAAATACGCCCATGTCCGTCAGGCTCAGCGTGGCTCCAAGCCGTATTACATGTCTGGGATGTGGTGGTCTGGTGTCGTCCTGATGGGCGTCGGGGAACTGGGGAACTTTGCAGCCTATGGTTTTGCCCCAGCATCACTTATTGCCCCACTGGGCTGTGTGTCTGTGATAGGTGAGTCTGCTTTTAACTTCTTTTTACTCGTCTGAAGGGCTATGAGAGAAACTTGGCTACAATCACATAGCCACACTCAGAAATTTGCAAATGTTCAAACACTGATACACAAATCAGTAGGTAACTTATACAGGTGTATCTCAGTAAATTTGAATATTGTTAAAAAATGTTTTTCAGAACGTGAAACTCGTATAATAAATAGATTCATTACTGAAGGTGAAGAATTTCAAGTCTTTTTTATTGTGATTTTGATGCTTATATGGAAACCCAAAATTTTGTGTCTCAGAAAATTTGAATAATGTATTAGATTAATGCAAACTTTTTCCTTTAAAATCCATAAGTTCCATGTTATGCCCAACACAGCTGTCTGGAAAACTTATTTTCAAAAACTGTTAATAAATGGAAAATTTTCAATGGGTATGAATAATTTTGCAGAATACTGTAAAAATGTTCCCAGAGTTTCTGGATGTTGAAATTTCACCTGGGCTTTATTGATTGATTCATCTGGGAAATTGACCTTAACCACATTAAACGCTCACTGCTGTTTTAATATTTCATATAATTAGTCGGAGCAATGCAGCAACAACTTGAAATCACAGCAGGTTGCTCTGCAGCTGGACTGTAAGTGGTTCTCCCATCTCTGGTCGCTTTTAAGATTAATTTGGACATTTACATTTCATCAATGACCTAGGAAGTCCAATTACCACCAACTGTATAAATCCTAACATTCAGCCCCAAAATGATCTTTCTTCTTCTATTTTTTTTTCTTTTTTGCAGTTTGAATGAAATATGTCGTGAACTGGGCCCAGATTCATTAGCCTGTCAAAACAGAAGTGGTCAGCCTTGCTGGCAGCTGCTTTAAAAGCGGGTTAAATATTGAACAGGTTCGCTTCTCACCTGCTGCCACCCATCACTCACTGACCTGGAGGTGGGAGAGAGTCAATGATATTAACGACAGCTATTAACCCTGTGCCTTGAACAATTTTCCTCGTCTCGCGAGTGGATGAATGGTTTTTACAACACGCTAAACAAAACCACAAATCTTGTTAAGAAGGCTGGAGCTCTTGTTCATTGTATCTTTAGTGTTTGATTTGCACTGGCGAGCAGCCGCTTGAAAAATGTCGCCGTCACACTAAGTGGACTTAATCACTGTAAACCACCGAGAGCAGCTGCTAATACAGAGTTTGTTAGTGCGAAAGCTGACCTTACTACAGCTTCTTTTCAATCTGTGTAAAAAACTCATGTTTTTAAATATTAGCAGAGCATTCCACAGTTTGACACAGCTGTGTGTTAAAGGGAGCTGCCAAGCTAATTAATTTACCAGAGCTAAAGAGGTACAAGGAGAGGAAGTTGTCTGCAGCTGTGGTACGCTCTGCTCTAATCGTAACTTCCGCCTCACACTGATTCACACATTTGAAAATGAACAAGCACACACACACACACACACTCCTCCACAACTTGTGCATACTTAAGGTGATGTGTACACTGTATTTCTAAGTTAAAATCAAAAATGATTTTGATTTTAACTCAGAAATTATTGTTCATCAAGTAGATTTAACAGCAAGCGACAAGTTGTCTAAACACAGTTTTTTAGGTTCTGATAACTCCTTAGGCATGAATTGTGAGGTGAGTAGTTATAACTTATTTCAGTCATTTAAAACAAATAAGTTCACATTACAGAAGAAAACTGTGTTAATCTATTTGAATTTTATTCATTTTTTGGAGACTTGTTTATTGAATTTTTTACTCATATTTTCAAGCTAAAATACCACATTTTAAGTTGGAGGAACTTAGATTCTTGATTTACCTTGCATGAACAAAATATCTGAACTCATCACAATGAATTCTGCTCAGAAACATTTAGTTTGAATAGAGCTAGAAAAGGAGAAAAAGATTTTCCTCAACCATTTGAATCATCCAGCTGAAACAGAAATACATGTTTAGGGTGGTAACTCCACTTTTTTTTCCCCTTTCAGTTTTGTTTTAGTTCAACTTTAAAACCTCCATTTACTCAACTCTTAGAAATACGATAACATTTATTTTAAAAAAAAAGGTAACATAACTACTATACGTCTAGCTTTCACAAACGCACATTTAAGTTCAAAATGTAAAACTTGCTAGATTTATTTTACTCGAATGGTAGTAGATACTAGACGTGACTAAATATGGCTCAAATGAATTCCGGTGTAAAACTCTCAGGTCTGATCAGATCAAACTCTCTGCTGATCAGAGACTTTCCCTCCACTAACACATGCGTTCTCCCTCCCGTTGCGCTGTTGTGCCTGTTTTCCTAGAGCTGCGTTGCAGCTCAGTAGGGCCTGGTGGGGGCGATACAAGCAGCGGGGGGCCTTTTGGTGAGTAAACAAGAGAAAATCGAGTAGCTTTGTTGGAGGCAAAAAGGAAGCCGAATGAGTGGAAAAGCAGAAAAAGGTGATGGAAGAGGAAGATGAATTAATGGAGTGGGACAGCAGGTGGAGGTTGGGTGTGTGCTGAGGTGGTTGACAAGCAGAAGTTGGGAAGGAAGAGGAGAGGATTAGGGGAGCTGATGATGTCATCCTGCTGCCCATGCATGTCACGCCGGCACTGCGACGCTCCGTGGAGAGCAATTACTGCTGTCCTGTCTGTGGAGCTCACTCTATTAGGAATGACAGCATCATCCAAAATTCAGCTGTCCGCCTCAGATACGAAGTCACTGCATGTTAAAGAATGGGAAGACATGGGGGAAACGGCTGCAGAGCTGTACCACTGTTTAAAGTGTGATTTTGACACTGTCATATAACTGCAATAAATAACTTTTACAAAAGATATAATTTTTATATATTTGTTTAAACTGTCACCATGTGGTGACAGTATAAACATAAGACAGATGAGCTGTGAAAAAAAATTAGTCTCCTTCACCACCTTCATGACGTGATATTGCTGATTGAAGAAATGCATTGCTCCTGGTCAAAAACAACCAGGAGAGCCAGGAGGTCGATGGCTGTCAATCAAACCTTATTCATTTTAAAATCACAAATTTAAATGGATTTTGTTTGAATTTTGTAATAAAGACCAGCACAAAGTAATTGTGAAATAAATAAATGAAAAAACAAGGCTGTACATTTTTTTTTACAAATCCAAATCTAAAAGGTGAATAAAAAGGTTAATATGTTTTTGGACCTCCTTCCTCTGATACTCCTAAGAAACATCCAGTCCAACTTGTGAAGTCGTAGACTGAAATCAGCCCAAATCTACCTAAAAACAATCAATCAATCAGCTGATCTAAAATGCTGCTGCTCACCATCACACTAAAACCAGGGAGATGGAGCTTAGAGAATAATCTTTACTCCTTTTAGTTTATAAATCACTTAATATATTTTTGCTCAACACCAAAAAACATTGTATCAACTGACCAGACCCTTCTTCTGGTTCTAGTTACTCTGCATCCGTAGAACCAGAACCAAACATAGAGAAGCATCTCAGTATCCCTGTTGTTTTTCTTTTTTCTACTATATATTTTATATTTATTTAAATATATTCATTTATTAAAATGCACTCCTTTTTGAGAGTTACTTTTTTTATTTTGTTGTGTTTTCTTGCACCATAAATCTGGAACAAACTTCCAGAAAACTTCAAAACAGTTGAAACACTGAGCTCCTTTAAATCAAGGTTATAAACGCCCCTGTGTAGATTTACCTATGAATAATAATAACTTTATTTTGCCGCAGTGATGTAATGTTTGTTTTTCATTGTGCTTTGTTTTTTATTAATCATATAAAGCACTTTGGACTACCTTGTTGCTGAAGTATGTTATACAAATAAACTTGAATCCAATAAAGAAAAGCATGCACTAAGTTCCTTCTCTCCCCAGGAAAAGAAAGTACACACATAATAAAGGTCAACAGTTTTTCACATTTAGGCTTCTTTTGCAAATGAAAGCCAGGCTTCAGTGGCTCACCTCCTTCATGTGTGATTCCTGCAGTGTAAAGATGTCAGACACAGTTTGTTTTCCCACTGGGAGCTTCCCCATTACGACACATCTGAGAGACCGTGTACTGATCTGACACACACACGTTCAGCATCGCTGTCACAACTGCATCCCCCAGAGGTTTCTGTGTTGCCATATTTCTCATGTTATCAAGCTGTGCGAATCTCACTTTTTCCATGAGTTGCCATGGTAACTTGGTAGATCCAGCTGGTCCCAGAGGCAAAAGGGACAGTCCTAAATGTGCATGTAAACACGCTCAGAGTGTGAAATATTGAACACCTCCCTGTTTCATCTGCATTTTAAGAAGAGTTACTGTAAACTTAGTCTGAGTCAAAAGTCCTCGCATTTTATGTGCATTTCTTTCAATTGTGTCACAAGAAAATCTTATGAAATTTAGTGATAAATTATCCTGTATAGTTGAGCTTGTCTTATTTAAATTAACTGCTCTGTCTTGGACTTATGATTTCCTAAATTTACTTTTATGATGGTATTCACAGATAAAACTCTTATCATTAGAGTGTCATAAGTGGGGTTGTGTCTGTATTTGCTGGCACACCATCTTCTGTGAGCCACACTGTGTGTCTGACATTGAGCTGTTTGTGTTCTCTAGCAAATCTCCTTCTGGTGCTTGTTGAGCTCATGTTCAAATGGCCCGACTGTCTGGTTTTTTGCTATTTTCAAGCAATTTTTCTGGCTGCTTCTGTCCGTGTGCCACCACCTGCTCTCCCTGGCGTTATTGTGACATCTCCTGGCACACAGAGCTGCCATCGCTGACTCGGCTCTCAAACTAACCAAATCCAAACAAAATGTTACAGGGACAGTGTTGTGTATTCTCCATGAACATAGTGCCATTTTATATCACAGTCCATGTCCATGTCACCTAACCATGTCACCTTCAAAAATGCAGTAGATATCAAATATGAGTTGAAAGAAATTTGACTTTGATATTTTACGTTTTGAAAATGGGCCTCTGTCTCTTTAAAAACTCCTGCATTTTCTGAAACTCCACCTTCAGAAAACCATCACAACAGATTTCCTGTGTTAACCTTTTATCAACGTTTTTATAAGCAGTGCACTGAGAAGTAGCTTGTGTAATGAGCTCAGAAGATGCGCAGTTCCAACAGGTGTTTGCTAATTGCTCCTGGCTAGTCTGAAGGAGCTGAGTGGGAGAGTTACAAGTGAGGGCTGCTCTGTGAGATAGAACCTTGGAAGCTACAGCTCTGAGGAAGAGCTTCATCCTCAAAGGTGGCATTAGGTCCATCCAGGTGTTTTGCCCAGCTGAACGGTTGCCACAGGAGATCAAAGAGTTTCTCAAATATGCATGAAAGACTCAAATCAACATTCCAGTTATGTTTTTGATGAGGGAATAAGATGAAATAAAGTAAAGCTCAAAACATTTGATTTTACACAATACTGCCCCATATAGCTTCTTATGATTGTCATCGGATAAAGTAAGTGATACTTCAGTGATCAGTCTTATACTTTATCATCTCGAGAGGCTTTATTCAACATTATACAATTAACCTTTTTTCAGGTTTAATAGTGATTGCTTACAAATGGCATTAGGTTTATACAGTGCTTACTGCCAACAATAAGTACCTTTTTATCCCATTTTCAGCTGTCTTAATTCATCATACCATAAGGTGATGTGGATTTTGGCTCATATTGTTATGATGGCCTCACACGATGATGCAGATTTATTGGCTGTACATCCATGATGCAACTGCAGTGAACTGATTGTCATGCTGGAATAATCCGCTTGACATGACCTGAGCCAGCTTTGTGACAGGGTCCCTTGTGCTGCTGAAAATAGCCATAGGAAGATGCAGTGTGTTCATACAGTATATTGCAGTCAGAAGCAATGCTTAGTTAGGCTGTGGTGTTGAGCAACAAGGCAGGACCTCAAAGTGGGCCAAGAAAATACCACCGCCACAAGGCGAGCTATATCCATGTTTTTCTTTTCGTGTAAGTAATTCAACAGACCTAATCCAGTGGCCACTGAGTTTGAACACTGTATGAAATATACTGTGATGTAAATGGGTTTAACAAATGATGCCTGTCAGGTGTTCAGAATGGGTAAGCACTTAGCTTAGCTTATCATTTTGTAAAGAGCCCATGTTTTTGCAATCCTGGGAGATATAATGTATCTAAATTGCAGTTGAATGCAACATATTTTATTACACCATTAGTCTGTCACTTATTCATAAATGTATTATAGATAAGTTGATGCACAACACATCGTGCACTAACAGAAGCTTTTTCTTTCTGTGTCCATTTTGTATGACTGTGTGTTCAGTTTGTCTCTTCTGGTAGCAAGTTGGGGAACCAGTGGGATTTACTCATTGTTTCAGCGTCAGCTGGTGTTGGCAACACAAGCATCTAATGATGTATTTCTCTCTTAATTATGTGTTCAAACACTTTTTTGAAAATGGATGTTCTCTGTGTTTGTGCTTCTGGCTCAAAAATGTTTTCACAACATTTTTAAAAGAATGACTGCAACATTGGATACAGGATTCAGGGCTGCTTGTTGTCCTCCGACCTTTCTTGTCATAGTTGCGTCTTCGGGGGGCAATGTTGTTGTATTTCCAGCTGATAACAAAAATTTTTTAAAAAATGTTAGATTTTCTGAGTTTCCAGCTAGATTTTCATCTCAATGTGTGACTAACACTTTAATGATTTCATTCAGGTTTCTGTAGTCTGTGTCCACATATGCAGCACACACACTCCAATCCTTCAAGTACAGAGATTCCCCCCCTTCCTTATACACTCCCCTGTATAAAAAATCTGTTAACTGTGTTCTGGTCATTAAGCATTAATGAATTTTGACCATGAGTGTGATGTAAACTGACCTCCCGCCTTGCTGCTGTCAGACATCTTTATGTCTTCCTGCTTGTTTTTGTGTCTCGGTCAGTTTGTCTGTCCATCTGTGTTTCTGCCTCTTTACTCAGCACTTCTACGTGTCTGCACGCACATCTGTCTGTCTCGCTATTCGTCTCCGTGACAGCCAAACACTGCGAGCGCCGTTTGTCTCCCTCGGTTTGGTGCGTGTCCCGGGGAAACGTTAGCAAGACTAATCTGAGGCTTAGCTCATGTGAAGCTGATTGCTTTTCGCCGTCCCGCATTTTGACAGTGATATTGATGAGTGGTTATAGGAAAAATGCTGCATGAGATGTGATGGCGTATTTTGATGCTGGTGTTACGGCGTCCTAATGAGCTCCATTTGTCAGAGCAGACTGACACAGTCACTCACTCTGGATCCATACAAGCATGTGAAGCACTGAAAGAAAAAGTGGTAGAAATGGCAGCATGCTATTCATTATGTACATGTGAAGTCGAGTAGTTTGTAGTGTGCGTGCTTCTTAATGGTGACATTAACATACTTTTTAAATTGTATACAATGCAAGGAAAGTACATTTGACTGTGTAAATGTTTTTATTTTTTTCAGCCAGCGCTGTTATATCTGTGGTTTTCCTCAAGGAGACGGTTCGAGTTTCTGATGTAGTTGGTAAGCAAACACTTGAACTTCATACCAGGGTTACGATAGTTTTGGGTTTTTCATTAGAGTAATTTTGTTGTGACTATTTGTTTGTCTAATTCAGTTACTTTTAATTAGTCTCTAGAGTGTGCTTGCCAGTTTTTATTAATTATTTGTCAAATATTTAGCTTATTTTTTATTAGCGTAGTATTTTGTTTTGTCATACTCTGGTTAATTTTAAGGTACAGAATTCAGAAAGGTTGCAGTGCTGTGACTATGTAAACACCATTTGGGTAATGATTACTCAGCATATTTCCTAACTACCAGGAGGAGGATGGAGTGCCGTAATCTCCCGACATAAACTGTTTGTGTGGGGGGAGAAAAATCTGGTTCATATCTGTTCAAAAGGCTAATACAGATTTATAAACATGAAAATGATGGGTATTTTATTTCATTATGTTCTCTTTAGTTTTATAAATTCATAATATAGTTCCAGTTAGTTATACATTTTTCCTCATTAGTTATTGTTTTTATGTTTTATAGCAAAGGTGTTTTCTCAATTTCAGTTTGTGTAAGTTTGTTAGTTTAATTTAACCTTGGCCCATACATTTGAGGCCATGCATTCAATTTTTTGAATATTTGTGCTACTTTTGGAAGAAAATGTTACGAAAATCTATTTCCCATGCATATAGTTTTGCTTTAATATAATCAAATACATAAACTGACCTGAATATGCAGACTAATTTTCTAGCACTCATGGTCTATGAAAATTATGTAAGCCTTTAAGAAATGTAACTTTGTGTGCAGTAGCCAATTTAAGATGAAGAACTCCATCTTAAAAATTAGATAGTGAAAACATCTAAGATGTATAATCAAATAATAGTTTTTAGCAAAGTTGCCCGTGGCTCGTTGATTAATATTCTTACCATTTTTAACAATCCCTTTAAAAGAATAGAAGCCATTTAAATTTTCACTTCTTCACATTTATACTAGGAAAGTTCTAATTACTGTTTCCCTGAGGATTAAGTTTGATGTTCCACACAAGTGCATTTGTTTTGGCCCTCGGCAAACAGGCTGGACAAATTTCTTTATTTATCTTCCTACTTTGCAGAATTTTGAAGGGAAATAACAGAGTCTCCATTAAAATCAGCATTATTGACACTGTAAAGTGGTTGCTTGGGAAAGAACTTTTACTATCCAACCACTAAAAACATCAGCGTGTAAAGTTTACTAAAAATTACTGGGACTTTAATCAGAGCTGTGCTTTGACTGGGACACGTGTAACATTGAACTTTTCTGCAACAAACCCTCTGAGCTGGTTTGACCTTAAAGGATGAACGTGTGAAAAAAGCAACCATGCGCACTGTGAAGTGTGGTGGAGGATCTGTGATGCTTTGGGCTTGTTTTTCCCCAAAATGCCCTAGAAACCTTTTTGTGAACTTTTTTAAAGGAATTTTAAAAATAAAAATCTGGTGAACTCGGTCGTAAAACTGAAACTGGATCAACAGCAGGTCTTTCAGCAGGATAATGACCAAAACATAAAGCCAAATGAACACAGAATTAGTTCATTTATCCAAGAATTAGTTCATTTTATCCAAGTGATTCTCCGTGCCAATACCTAAAGCCTGTAGAAAACCTTTGGATTGAGCTAAAGAGAAAAAAGCGAGAGAGAGAGGACCAGGGGGAAATGTTCAAAGAGGAATGTTCAAAGATCTCTCTTTCTCTCTCTTGTGTGTGTGTGTCTGTCTGTCTGTGTGCTCTAACATTTTGACATGTTTTAAGAGAAAGGAAGTGCAGTCCCACTGGTAAAATGGGTTTATATAAGTACTAAAAGTATTAATACCAGGTGTACCAATAACAGAGCATTTTTGTTATATAAAAACTTGGCTTTTTTACCTCAGAAAATGAATTTACTCAAAGTAAAAGTAGATTTTTTTTTATTACTTTATATTTTTAGGCTTTTTACACATCTTTATTACAGGTGAAAAATGTACATACTTTTGGAATATTTGCGAAAAAATCTAATTCTTTTTTCTTTCAATTGTTGACTAGATGTGCTTTGCTCAGATCTAATCACAACGTTTAGTATTCTACAATATTTTGAGCATGCTGATAAATGCCATGATTGTCATGTCTGTCACAATGATGGGCCTCATAGCTGCTGAACTGGAAATCCATATCAGCACCACACAGCTCAGTGTGTTGTTGCTTTCCCAAATAAAGCAGCATCAGTTTTTATTTTTTGGGGGGGTTTTGTCCTGTAATTGCTGCGTAGCATTCAGCAGTAATTTGGAGACATTTTCATAGTAAAAAAAACCAAAACATTATTTATAATGAGAGGTATTAACAGAGGCCGGCTTTGTTTTCAGTAATGTGCTGTGTGCAAAGAGGTAAGCAAGCCAGAACAAATTCATTCAAAACACACAAACCAGGAATGTGCTTAGTGAGATTAGCTGTATTGTTTCCTCCGTAACTTTAACAAAAGAACAATATGAATGCTATAAAAGATGCTGTGTCTAATTTGATTCTGCAGCTGATGCACCAATCAGCCTTCTCAGGATGAAGACTGATTTCTGCAAATTTTATGGAAACAGTTTTTCGGATGAGTTCTCTCTCTGTTCCCACACAAAGAAGCTGATGGGTCTATCTTGTCTCTTTCTCCCACAGGTGGCAGCCTGGCCATAACTGGAACGTACCTCCTGGTGACCTTTGCCCCCCACGCATCCACACACATCACAGCTCACCTGGTCCAGTACTATGCCATCAGCTGGCACTTCCTGCTTTACCTCGTATGTTACTGATGGATGGCTGCAGCTAAGTTTCCATTATAAATGCATGTAAAACTTTGTCGATATTCCACCAGTGTTGCAAAAACACAATTTTGTGTTTCCATTGAATAAGAAACACAATTACAGTTAGTTGTGTATAAGTTTGTCCATAGGACGTACTCTTAAAACACATACCGCGCCATCAGCCTCCAACTACTTCCTGCCATCTTCTTCTTTGTGGTTTGCACCAGTGGCAATGACTTGTATGATGAGAAAAAGGTGTTTCCATTGCAGTTTTGCAAAATATGCCAAGTCCGGTACAGCCAGAAAAACCAGCTGATCCTAGCCCAAAAACGTTTTTTTTATTTTTATTTATTTTTTTTTTAAACTATGGAGTTTTTTGTTCATTTTTTTTATTGCCGTGTTGTAATTCCAATTTGCACAATGAAAGCGAAAGTCTTGACAGTTTACTAGATGGCACATTGACAAAGTTCTACTAATAGCTGAAAACAATTAGACAGCCTTCATTTGCGCTGTCAAACTGCAGGTCTTGTATCTCTGCATGTAGCTAAATAAACTTTCTGCATCCAGTTCTGAATTGTAAGCCAGGCTGCACCATCAGGCTTAGAAACTTAACTGCACCTGGAGAATAACCAACTTCAAAGATGAGCCTAACTCAACCCACATTTCTGTTCAGCACCTGCTGTTTTTCTCACTGTTCCCGATTAATTGTTGTAAGTAAGACTAAAGAATGAATTGAAGAATTCATTCTTTAGTCTTACTCATAGGCCTGTCACAATAACAAACTTTGCTGAGCGATTAATTGTCTCAAAATTATTGCGATAAACGGTATTATTGTTTGAAGACCATTTTATGTCATTACCATTATGTGGTGTAATGACATAATAATGCAAGCACAGCCCGACAGAAATAAATACACTTCATTTTCAAAAGAACATTTAACACTGGAACTGGTAAACAAAATAAACAACCAAAAATAAAATGGGCTCGGTCTCCGATAACAAAAAATTACACTTGAATTAAAACTAAACATAAAACCAAAGTGGAAATAAAAACTACATCCATACAAAAGAGTACAGGTTATAAAGTCTGTATGCTATGTTGCCCTTCAATAATCATTAGATTTAAATAGAGAAGATGGGAAAATCGGACTACCGGATGCAATCGTTCACTCCTCCTGACGCTAAGGAAACGAGGAGGGGAGGGGTCAGTGGAGAGCAGCGGAGTTGAGCCTTTTCATCCAGTGTCATCAATAGAAAGAGAAAAAGGCAGGAAGAAACAATAAAGCCAATAAATTAAAATGAGGTTGATAATTTTCATTCATTATGCGATTAATTGATTAATTAATTTATTGTTTATCACGACAGGCCTACTTATCCTCCGAGAGCATTGCTACTCCTCCATGTTCTAGCCTCGTCCCATTTCACCTCGAGCAGCGAGGGCACAAACATAGCTGTTGCCATAGTGACATATCTGGAGGATGCCGCTGAGTTGGAAAAACAAAAACTACTCGACTCTGAAAATGATAATGCTGGCTTAGGATGTGAACGCTTGACTTTGTCTAAAAACACTCCAGAGGTGCTATTCAAGGTGAGAGTTCACATCCTGCTGCTGTCCAACTGCGGCTGACCTCCGGTCTGCTGTCCGTTCTTAAAGTGGAACCACTGTTTGGACAGTTTTCTTTTAGTTGTTGCAGAACCTGGAGCCTTTCAGAATACAAATACAAGTTTACAATACAATTGGTAGACAAACCAAACTGAAGGCACCTGGTGTTGTACTTAACATTTTCAGATTAAGAGAATATAAAGTTGACATGAAAAATCTCATCCATCCATCCACTATCTAACACCCTTATCCCATGTGGAGTCATAAGAGATGCTGTTTCCAGCGGTTGGAAAATCTCATCCTACAAAAAAAAAATTACAAAACGTCTCAGATGTACAAATTTGTGCCATTCTGGATTTGTGGTCAAAGGGCCACAATAGGCCCCTGGGCCTCAATTTGGACACCCCTGCTTTACAGCTAGAAAAGTTTTAAAAACCTTTATGTTGATGTTATGATTGATTGATGCATTGAAGCTTCTGGATTTTAAAGTGGAGAAAACTGTAAGTACATTGTAGGCATATAGATATTTTTTGCAGCTCACTGTGTGTTTTGACAGATTGCTCCTGTCATCACTGGTGTGAAAAATGGAACGCTCTTCCTCATTACAGGCAGTGAATTAGTTGTTTCTCATCCGCTGGCAGAGTGACCGCCTCCAACCAGTGTGGGATTAATTGTAGCTGGTGATTAATCAGAGGAAATGAAATATCATTGCTGACTTTTGATCATTAGCAGAGGTTATCCCGCAGAAACACTGTTTGGTTGGTGTCCCCTGTGTGTGTGTGTGTGTGTGTGTGCCATCGGTAATGACCCAGGTCTTTGGTCATTCATTTCCACATAGAATAATTACATTCTGAAATGAGCTCTTTAATTTAACGTACATACTGTGGTATCAGGATGGCATTGAGAGACATTTTAAAGGTCATCTTGGCCTTTGTTCCCCTCCATGCAGCTGCTGTGCTCCTTTCTTACTGCACCTATTAAGTCTGTGTTTAGTCGGGGAATTACTGAATGCCGCTGGACTCACAAGGACAGCTCCAAGCGCTTCTCATTCAACACAAGAAATTCATCTCATTTTTCTTTTTTTGCCACACTCGCTTATTTCAATTAAACTGTCGTTCTCTGACTGTGTGCCGCATTTTCTCCCAATGATAAGACGGCGAAGGAAAGTTTAATTTCAACTTTCTTTTTCTGAGCAAATCGGATGAGCATTATTAACACGTGTGACCCTTCTGTCTTTCTCTCCACAGTTCATCGAGGTCGTCCTGTTCTGCATTCTGCTCTATCTGTACAAGAGGAAGGGTGTGAAGCACATTGTCATTGTGATGCTGCTGGTGGCCCTGCTCGGTACGAACACGTAGAAAGTGTCCAAACGAGGGCAGAGGTTATGGATTCAGCTATTTTAAGTAAGCAGAGAGGTTGCCTTGTTGCCAGGCTACCAAAAGCAGACCTCTATCATTTCTAGTTGGAGATTAGTGGAAAACTATGTGGAAAAACATTAATTCACATTGGCAGAGTTAATCGCCTCCGCAAGTCTTCTAACAAGAACAGGAGAATTTCTTGAACACAAGTCCAAGAAACTCTGCTTTTGACTTTGTGCCGTTGCAGCCTCCCTTACGGTCATCTCGGTCAAAGCCGTGTCAGGGATGATCACAGAGTCGATAACGAGCCAGCTGCAGCTCATCTACCCCATCTTCTACGTCATGCTCGTCGTCATGGTGGCCTCCTGCGCTTTCCAGATCAAGTTAGTCAAGGCTTACTTTCGCCAGGCTTGGTGTAAATGCTTATGTCCTTCCTTAAGTCAGCCGTGTTTCCAGCTGCAAAACAGAGAAAATTATATCATTAGTTTATTACTACTTACAATGTTTGTTTCTTCTCCTCAGATTTCTCAATGAGGCAATGAAAATGTTTGACGCCACAGAGGTGGTTCCCATCAACTTTGTGTTTTTTACTGCGAGCGCCATTGTTGCAGGTAGGCAAAAACACTCTTGAGCTTTTATTGAAGGAAAAAAGTAAGGTGATCAAAGAGAATGTTGGAAGGGTGTGAAACCTTCCTGTTCACTACATCTGTCAGTATTTGGTGGCATCCTTGTTTTCAGGCTGCATGAAGGCGCTTTGGTCCATCTGCAACAAGAAAACTTCAGTTCAGTTCAGCTCCAAAGTACTTCATTAATGCCAAAGGAAAAACATAAACACTGACAAAATTGTTGACTATATCAAAAATGGTCCCTGAAATAACTTAAAGCTGACTAAAGCTCTGCTGCTGAAATCACCTCCAGCAACTTGCATTTTCACAATAATTCAACCTGCTGACATGTGGCTTATAGATATGGGTATAACCAGAACATTAAAAATATTAGTCTTGATAATACTGGCGTTAATCTCATTTCTCTTCTGCTCTGACATTTCCGCTTGTGTCCTGAGACATTTGAGGGTCTAAAACATGTGTCAAACTCGAGGCCTGCGCCCCAAATCTGGCCCGCCCTTGCTTTTTGTGTGGCCCTCAGGACTCCTCCAGACACCAAATTACATCAATAAATCCTTATAGATTTTTGCAATTCAGCGATTGGATTAATTTTTAAAAAATCTAAGATGCTCATAATTTTTTTGTGCGACTGCATAACTTTGACTTTCTTGCAAATTTTCAGCAAAAATGATGGGACATTGGGTTTAAGTAACTAACTCCCACCCATAAGAGTATTTCAGTTATTGCAAAATAGTATAAATATTGCAAAATTTCTTGCAAATATTTCTAAATTAGCACCACAAAATCTATGATCCATGAAATAAAATCACAAAAACAATTGCGAAATTCTTTAGACTGATCAATGTGAAAAGTCGTTTAGTATGATTTCATTTCAAGAAATACTTGTCAAATGCAGAGATGGCTATTTATGAATATCTCTAGAAGTTTGTCAATTGTTTTGATCAACACATTTTTACCTCAGCCAGCCCCTTGAAAACATTCATGATCCTGGTATGACCCAAAATGACTTTAATGCCCCTGGTCTAAAGTGTTCAAACGATCCAAATGTAACCAATAAGAAACACCAGCCTGACATCATTTTCCAGCATTTTCCTCCAACTTCACTCAGCAACACTTCTGTCACAAGTTGGACCTGGAAGAGTCTGAGGATGTGCGGTTTGGAGTTACCCTCACCTTCCAGAGCTTTTTGTCTAACCATCGCTGTGTCTGCCACACACAACAACACACACACACACACACACACACACACACACAACACGATTGACTCCACGGAACAACAAATTGCTTCTTTATTTTCTATCAGCAGAGGAAGAACATCCGTGGGCGGATTTTGCTCTTCAGATTAGTTTAGTTCCACAAGGAAGAAAATGAATGTTTTGTTTGTATTTTTTTAACCTTCTAATTGCCGCAGCAGTTAATTTGAGCTGGTGATGAAGAAATGTTTGTGCCAAAATTTTCACTCCTTTTCTTTGTGATCAGCATAGTAATTATGAGTTATGACTGCTACCAATCTGTAGAAGCACATTAGTTAATAATAGTTATCTTCCCATCATATGCTCATATTTGTTATAGCTTTATGTCTGAGCACTTGAGATAACTTTAGTTTTTTATGTTGCAGGGATAATATTTTACCAGGAATTTGAAGGCTTGGCTTTGTTGAATATTTTTATGTTCTTATTTGGGTAAGTGTTTTGCAAACCCCTCATTCTGTTTTCCTCTGCTACAATAGCAGCAGGTGTTGGCGTTAATCCTCCCTGAATCTGTCTTCTAGCTGTCTTCTGTCCTTCATCGGAGTTTTCCTGATAGCCAGAAACAGACCAAAGATAAAGCAACAAGATCGCACTTTTATTCCAATGGATAAGGTTCCTGGTAAGTTTTGCTCTCTCAAATCAGTTTAGAAAAAACAATGTGAGACAGAATGAGTTTAGCAGCAGGGTCTCACCTAATGAGCCGTGTCGTCCATGTTCACAGGGAGAAGGAACACAGACAAAGTGCAGCCCGAGGCAAAGACCCAAACGTACGGATCACTGGCAGCCAAACTTATATGCAACAGAGCCGGCCAAACAGATGACTGATAGGAAGCCTCTCCGTCTGTCAGGACTGCTGCTTTACTCAGTTTGGGAGTGAGCTCAGATTTTACAGGGCTCAACAAAAACAGCAAAATCTAGAAAAATGTTGCTCTGTCTATTCGTCACCACTGTCTGGAATATCCTGAGGAAAGATGATTTGGAAATTAAATTTAACTCTTCACGATGGTACTAAGATGTCAGACTGATCTCATTGGCTGCAATAAGATAAAAAAAATATAAACAGATTTTTGCAGACCTGATGTCTCAGTAGTCTATGAATCAAAATAAGTGCACTATTGCCCTCTAATGGTAGGAAAAAACACCTGATTGCACTTGTTATCCTTGTATGATCATATGTAAATTCACCTAATGTAAAAAGAGCAAAAGTAAATTCTAGACTAGTGTCTTGTCTTTTCTTGTGTAATGTAAATCCTTTGTTTAAAAGCACCAACCTCTTTTCTAACTTACCTTAGAAGCACCAGCCTGAAGCTTCACCATCTTCACCTCTAGTAAACCTCAGACTGTACGCCTGGCTGAGCCGCTGCCAAACTGTAGCGTTGCCAAGCAACAACACTCTTATCTACCACCTACACATTATGGGATATGTGGGAAACCACAGTTCATGGCAGGGTTGATGTAAGACACAAAGTTTAAGTATCTGTAGTTTAATGCAGTTGCAGAGCCTTGGAGGAGCTCGTCAGGTTACAGCCACACACTTTGTGTTTTATTGATGTTTTCTGATTGAGCGACTTTTTATATATATATATTCAGCTTTAGAGAGTAATTGCTCTACTGAGCCACTTTTGAGCACAGTCAGTCTTTTTGGGGCAGATCTCAACCAGGCTTGCACATCTGCAGACCAGACATTCTTCCCAGTATTCTTTAGGCATGGGCTCAAACTCTAATAGGATAGATTCTGCAAGCATCAAGTCTTTGATACTGTTTGATATTGTGCTGGGCTTTAATTAGGCCATTTTCAGAATGTTTGGGGTTGTTCTCAAAAGTGAATCTCCTACACAGTATGGATATTATGTTAAAAGTAGTTTGCAGTGGTTGCCATTCTTGGAATACAATTAAAAAAAAAAACCTTCAGTTTTGAGTTTCTTCAGCCCAGATCAGATTCTGCTACACGTCTCATTTCACTTTCAATGGCGTCCTTGGATTTTGGGATGCAATGTTAAAACATTGTCTAATTTATTCAGGGTTTCTGCAGATTAGACAAAGTCAAATTGTGTCTTGTGTCGCAACGGAAATATGCACAAAATTACATATTTTGCCTATTCTGTCTACAGCTGTATCCCCGTAGTGCCAAGCATTTTCTTTTCTCCTCAGAATACATGTAGCACCGAATGGGTTGTCAAGTGAGCCAGAGGTGAAGATGAACGTCGTCGAACCAACCAGCAATAATTTGCACTTTACCATAATAGATTCAGAATAGGTAGCTAGGGTGTATTGGCTAGTTAGCAGTAGCCTAAAATGCCTCGAGTCACAGAACATAAATGATTCAAACTTTTGCCTGAAACAAAAGTCCTGTGAGGAAAATAAAAATAGAATACAAGATTAAAATAGTCCTGCCACGACAACATTTAAGACATACAAAATGACGTATGTAAGGCCAACTTAAGTTTTTTTTTTTTTTAAAACTCTTTAAAAAACTTTATGATGCACAAATACCTCTTGATTTTTTTTTTTTATTCTGACCAAAAGCTCTTAGCTGCAATTGTATTTACTTCAACATAAAACACTTTAATCAACAAAGGATGCAGAAGGGATCCGATCTCTTTTAAAGAACCCAGAAATTAGACCTGAGTAAAACATGTATCTTCCATTTTCACTTTTCATCTCATGATCTGCATAGTCAAGCATTTCTGATGATGATACTATTGGTGTGTAATTAATACACACAGCTTCGATTGGATGCCTCAGCCATGCTCTCTGTAAAGGCACATAATTTTCACCAGCTATTCAGTCACCTGCCGCTGCACTACGCAAGTCTTTTTTTTTTCTTCTTCTTCTTAATGAAGGGACAGGGGTTCGGTTCTGTTCGGGTCCAGCTGTTGGAAGTCACACGTCGATGTTGAGCCTGACGAAGCGGTAGTGCAGGGAGGCGGGGTTGCGCAGCAGCAGCGTTCCTCTGAGCGCCGGCGGCTGCCTGAGGAGCGTGTGGAGCAGACCGGAGACGCTGACGAAGCCCAGAGCCTCCCCACGCCCCACAGACAGGGAGAAGTCCCCATGGGTGACCCAGCCCAGCGTCACCCGGGAGCAGTGAGACGCCACGCTGGGCAGAGGGTCGGGCCAGAGCCCCAGGATGAGGTCAGAGGGCGAATGAGGGTCTGTGGATGCAGTTGGGTCGTCTGATACTTGTGACGGAGTTGCTGTCTTGGAGCTCTTCTTCTTGCGGTTAATTCTGCTTTTATAGTGGTCCTTGTGGGGAGGCTCCTGAGGGCCACAGCTTTCTGGGCTCTTGCCAAACAGCTTCAGGTCCTCTGCAGTCGGCACACACACCATAGCGTGAGGCTCTGGTTTCCCTTTGGAGAGCACCGTCAGGCGCACCCACACCACACTCATCCTGTGAGCGGCGTGGAAAGACGTCACCGCCGAGTCGCTGAGAGGGAGCGCCGCCACCGCCGCCCCGCGACCCCGCCTCTGACCTCTGCAAGTCGGGGGTCTGCACCAGCTGGAGAGAAGCCTCAGAGACTTTCTGTTCCTGGAAAACCCAAAATAACCAGCATCCATTTAGAGCAGGTGTGTAATATTCAGGATACAATTCACTGCTGAGCTGAGAGAGAGATGCAATTTAATTTATGAAATTTATGACCCAGAAAACAAAAATGAAGCCGATGGGACTGAAAATCTGCTTGATTTATACTCAGGAATTCACTGACTTTACTCACAGCTTATGAGCTGCTTTCAGGGGGGAAATGCAACTTTTCCATCTGCTAATCTGTGATCTACTGCAGCAATAAGGCTGGGTGTACTTTGAGGATTCTAAGACATTCTGATGGATAAAAGGCAGACTGGAGGAACAGCATGCATCAAGCCTGTCGAAAGCTTTAACATCTTATGAGATCTCTTCAAAGTAAAAGACTTTTTGGGGCTCATCTATATTTATGTTTTTAGTAGTCCCTCCAGGATGTTGCGATGTTTATGTGAATGTTGTGGCCTAAACTTACTGATTTTGTGGCACCATTTTCAAAATGTTGCCAATATTTTAAGCTTAATTTCTGTCATAAAATGGTTACAGAAAAGTTGGGAGTTGCTAGAACTGAGGACCAGGAGGAAAGGTCAAACTTCAGCCAGCTGCAGGGATTGGTCAGAAAAGAAGGAAAACATTAATGATTGGTAAAAACTGCAAGTTCACACAAAATTTACAAAAGATCAGTGAGTTTGATCAGTGAGATTTTGATTGCAACTTCCTGGAAAGACTGATGTGGAACTCGCAACGCTTTAATTTTTCCACATTTTGTCATGTTAACAGATCTTAGATTTCTATTGATTTTCAGTCATATTGTTGCTGTACATTTGTATTCAGCCTCCTTGAGTCAATACTTGTCAATAAGAATCACTGAAGTTTTTAAATGTTGAAAAGTTCAAAGGCTATGATTACTTCTTTAAGCGCCGTTAAGTCAGCCACTTTAACGCATTTAAATAAGAAGCACAATCTAACTAACTTTACCTCAGAACAGTGAAGCAGCTCGGAGGACCAGCTGCAGCTACAGTCTGCTGTGATGTCACTTCCTCCATCACTTCGTGGCTCTTACTGGTCATCTGGGTCTGCCCATCCCTTTTCCTCTCCGCCCCCATGTCTGACGCCAAGAGCTCCCACTCCTCTGCCAGCTGTTGCCAGGGGCAACGAAAAGGAGCCAGACAGCCATGTTTTATGTAATTGGTCCTCTTGGCTGGCGGACGCCTGAGGGATAGGGTGAAAGGTCATGCCCTCGTCAAATAGAGGAAACCCCGCCAGGTTTCCTCTTACTAGACAGAACTACTGTTGAGTTCATCAGCATCTTGATCAGCATCAGCATGTCCACAAATACCTGCTTAACATCAGAGACTTTCAGTCTATATATTCTGGTTTTCATCTTACTTTCTGTTAATTATTTATTTCTGTTAATTATTTAAACTTTGTGTTGGATCTAAGTGATTGAAGCATATAGAATTACATATTGGTCATTTGAGATCATAATAGAAATGCACCTGCAACTAGGGTTATTATTTTAGTAATTCAATTATTTTGACAATAACTGGATAAACAAAACTATCACATTCTTCAGATTTTTTAATTTAGTCACTCAAGACTATTATATATATATACAAGAAATACATTAAAAGACGCAGACAAATAATTAAATTCATTTTTTAAATACAAAATACACATTTTATTGCCTAAATTGCAGCAACAGCATAAATCTACTGCTAATATGTGAAAATCTCAGGCCTTTCTGCTCAACTTAATACAGTAGATCTGATCTGTTGATTTATTTTTTTAGATTTACACATTGATAATTGGATAACAAAGTGATTGATGTAACTGTTTTTTTACTGAATCTAAACCAGGTGAAACTAAAATTGCCACTAGAGGATTTTTAGGTACAACATAAAGGTTTTTTTCTATTAAATGCAAAATATGTATATATATTTCTTTGACAATTTTGGCTTATGTTTCAATGAATTCATTGCAATAAATCATTTCAGGCCTACTTGCAGCACAAGTTGTCCCCAGAAATGCGGTGAATTCAATCAGAGCAGATATTTAGCTTCCCTCCGGGACTCGACCTTCAGCTGACCTTCTAAATGTGTCCAGTAACTCGGCCTCCTGCTCCTCCTGAAAGCGGGATCCTGCGGGGCAGTCCGGATAGTCGTGGGGAAAGTGGGGAGCCGCTTTGTTCTGAGAGTGTTTCAGACCCATGTGCAGACCGGCGACTCGAACCCCTCTGTACACCTGGAGGGACAGAAAAGAAAACAGGAACCTTTCATAAATATAAGTGACAATAATCTAAAGACGACTTAAGACGATGTCTGGCAGAGTCCAAATGTTTCTGGGAAATCATGGAGATTACCAATCGTCTGTCTGATGATCTTCCATTTCTGTCTGATTTTTCTCATCCTGCTCTTCCTCTTTTCAGAGCCCAACTCTAATAATCTGAGCATTAACACCCTGATCACGCCGTCCCTTTAAGGTTGGACTAACATCCATCTGATCAGTCTCACACATTTAAAATTCACCCACTCAGAAGCTCTTCCATCATACAGTGCGAGTAACAATATTTTACAGCAGCTAAAATGTCATGTTTAAATCCCAGGATTTAAACATGACATGTTTAAATCCTGGGAAAATCTTTGAACAAGTTTTCAGGTTTTATGCTTTCAGAATCTACATAATTAATACACTAAGTTCTGCTAGTGATTCCTTCTTGTTAAAGGGGAGTTTTTCCTCTCCACTGTCACTACATGTACCAGGGATTGATTCAGTGACTCCATACACTCTGCTTGGTTTGCTTCAATAGAAGATGTTTTAACCAAACCAAGAACTGTTGTAAAAACCTCCAGCAGCTTATGAAGCATTATGGTCTGTCAGAAGACACTTTAGAAGAATTACGACTGTAAATATTAGCCGTGTTTATAGATTTCCAACACAGCTGATATAAAGATAAACAGTCTAAAAGGCAACAGTTAAAATGCTGCTGATATATTGCCGTATTCTGCTCTGCTTGGCGGATCTGATGTTCTGCCAAAGAACACAACAAAAGAAAACAAGCTGCAGCTGTTGCTGCTCTGCTATTGTCCCCGCGATGAGATTATCACATAAAACCCTGCTCATAAAAATAAAAAAAGTCCAATATGACAGATTGTTTCCCCAAACAAAATCCAATAAAAATGTTGGTCCGTTTTATTTGCATTGGAAGAACAATGGGGTGTTTTAAGAAGAATGTTGGCGCAGAACTACCTACCAGTGGAACCCAGAAGGCCATCCCCCAGCCTTTAGGAAGCAGCAGGTCCCAACCGGACCCCCAGGAGCCCAGCTCGTCACCCACCTGCTTACCAGGCTGGTGAACCAAGAGGATAGGGACCCGGCCCTGTTGGGGGCCGGGGCCCAGCCTGGAGCCCGGAACCAGCAGTTCACTCCTCATCCTGTTCAGCTCCTTTCACCAGAACACAGAAAACTCTTCAGGGGAGAGAGAAGCAGCTGGCCAACAGAAACGACTCTAAAAGAGGCGGTTAGGTTTATTCCAGACACAAAACGTCATGTTATAGCACAATTAAGTTACTACTTTACCTTTAGTTGTTATAAAAATGCTGAATACATCAAATAGTTTAAAATTAATTTGACGACGTGATTTAACGCCTTGAAATTGGTCCTGTTCCTTTAAAAACTCCTGCTCTTTCTGAAACTCCATTTCACGAATTCATCTGAACATTTAACGTTTTTAATCAGCGATTCACTGACAAGTAGCTCCTATGATTTTGTATTTAATTTCCCTTTGGGATTGATAAAGTATTTTTAATTAATGAGCCAGCTGATTTGCAATTCCACCAGGTGTTTACCAATTGCTAGTGGCTAGTCTGAAGGAGCGCAAGGGCCACGCAGCTAAACGGTTGCCTAGGGAGATTTAAACATTTCTCAAATATGCTTGAAAGAATCAAGGCAACACTTCAGGTATGTCTTTGATGAAAAAAATAACATGATGCAAAGCTTAAAAAAATAAATACATTTTACATGACACTGCCCCTTTAAGGCAGGACTGTGGTGATGTTTCTGATGGTACCTGCTCAGATATCTTGTTGTCGGTGACGTTTTCCCGGACAGACCGCTCCCACAAGAAGCTCTGGCAGCACTGCAGTGGGACTCCTTTCAACATCAACTGGTTCCTCTTCTCCTCGTCACCTACTACAGAAAAACACGCACACACACAGTTTGGTCCTGTGAAGGCAGCACCACCAGGATCCTGCAGGATGGATGGATGTAGTGCAACAGAACCCACAGAGCTGATCACGGTAAATAGAAAGAATCAGTCACATGTTCATGGCTGCACCAATAAATCTGCCTGATTTTCAAAATTTTGGGCAATCAGCCAATACTATATACCGCCGTGAAGGTCTTTCTGAAAAGTTACTTCTAAGTTAGTTTTGCCTTATTTCAAGATATTTGCACCAGAAACAAAAAACTTACTTGATAAGATTGTGTTTTTACAGTGCCCACACATCCCTGTAGACATTACATTTTGTATGTGGAAATTTTCCTAATTTTAACTTATGCAAATTACCATTTCATCATTTCAAAAGTTGATGTAATTGTGTTCATTTTTTTTCAAACACCTTTCTATTTTGCCGTCTTTCTGTAGGAAGTCAGTAAAATGGGAGGAAAGAGAAAGCTTCCCTTCTCAGGAAGCAGAAGCTGCTCACTAAAACCCAGAATGAAGTCAATTTACAACTGCAATTTTTCAATCTGAGGTATTCAGGTGCCAAAGAAAATTTGGGTTTCAGCATTTTTTCACCATCAGGCCTTAACAGGTTAACAGATGAACATTTTTTGAGAACTGGCTTTATAAATATAAAGGTCAAATAGGAATAACGAAGATTTGTCTAATTTTGAAACTGTTACATGTTTCTTGCTGTTTGTGTTAATTACACTGATCGGTTTAAAAACCCACTTTATCTAGTCAAGGCCACTGAGTCACCATCAATCCCAGAGGTTCTGTGTGGAGTACAGGGTTCTGCCAGGATTCGAACCTGGAACATCTGCATGGCCAGGCAGAGGCTCCACAAAGCACAGAACCATATGTGTACTCACTGCAGCAACCTCCAGGCAGGAACTCAGACACCCAGTGGGTAATTAGAACCGGTTTGTATCCTTTCTTTTGGTTGCTTTTCTTTCAGACAATAAACCCCAGCTCACAGCATGTGGCGATTTCAGAGCAAAAAGCTCGTCGTCTTTCCAGCAGGACAGTTTTTACCTTGGTTCTGGTTCACACAGGGCTCGGCTTTAACCTTCTGTCTGGGCAGAGTCAGTCGGGGGTCGTCCACGGTCAATCCCAGCACTGTTCCCGGGGGGAGCTCTCCAGATGAATAGATACCTGGATGAGTTCATCGCACGCACACACACTGAGCAACCTGGTAAAAACCGTCCCTCCAGAATGTTGAGGTGCTTTTTTGTGATAGTGGCAGTCTAAAATTACTTATTTTGTGGCACCTTTTTCAAAAAGTTGCATATTATAAGCTTTACAAAAAAGTTCGGAATTGCTAAAATTCTTCCCTTTCCTTCTCTTTTCCTCATTACGTTATAATTCATGCCTTACCTGAGAAAACCGTGCATCACTAAGATTTTAAATATGTGGAAGGAAACAGTGAGCACTAGAGGTGTGCCAATCAATCGGTCACCGATCACAATCGGCCGATTTTTGTAAAAAAAAGTGCATGATCAATTACAGACCAATTTCTAAACTATGTATCCTAGCAAAGATTTTAGAAAAAATTAGTTGCAGATCAATTGAAGATTTTTCTAGATTCCAATTATGTTTTACAAACTGTCCAGTCTGGTTTTAGGAAGAAACATAGTACTGTTATTGCCACTTTAAAGGTTTATTAATGATCTTACTCAGACTCTTGATAACAAAAAGCATTGCGTTGCTCTGTTTATTGATTTATCAAAGGCTTTTGACACAGTAAATCACAAGCTTTTAATTGACATTCTGCATAGGATTGGGCTCTCAAATGAAGCCACCATGTAGGTAGCTGATTACCTGTCAAACAGAACCCAGAGAGTTCAGTTGGCTGGCCTTACTTCTTCTAATCGTACGGTTTTAAATGGTGTTCCACAGGGCTCAGTTCTTGGCCTACTTTTATTCTCTATTTATATAAACAACTTGTGTAAAAATCTGTCAAATGCTTCTTATTATTATGCAGGTGATTTTGTGATTTACTGCTGTTCTTCATCAATCGTACAAGCAATTCAGTACTTGTAGTCTGCTTTTACTATAGTTCAAGCCCGGTTACAAACTCTGAAGTTGGTTCTGAATGTGGATAAGACAAAGGCAATGGTTTTTTTCACACTCTAGGAAAACATCTGAGATCACTCCATTGCTTACCACTGCTCTAGGGACACAAATTGAGTTTGTCAGTAATTATAAATATCTTGACATTATTCTAGATAAAGAGCTCTCTTTTAAAAATCACATAGCAAACTTGCTACGAACACTGAAAATGAGGATTGGGTTTTATTACCGAAATGGTTCTTGTTTTTCTCTTAAAGATAGAAGTAAATTGGTAGCTGCAACATTCCTGCCACTTCTGGATTATGGAGATGTGTTATATATGAATGCTTCAAACAAATGCCTTCAATCATTAAATACTGTGTATCATTGTGCTTTAAGGTTTGTAACCGGTAGGTAGCAGACGTCTCACACATCATTGTGAACTGTATGCAAAAGCTGAATGGCCTCCTTTAAGCGTACGGAGAAACAATCACCTGATGATCCTGATTTATAAATCTCTACTCGGTTTGGCTCCAGCATATTTAAACTCTCTTTTACAAAGATCTATTAATTCCCATTCTCTACGTTCCAATAACATTATTCTTTTGCATGTTCCACGTTGCCGAACTGAAAAAGGAAAGAAAGCGTTTAGTGTGATGGCTCCTTCAGCCTGGAATCAGCTCCAGTCTGAAATCAAGATGTCAGAACTGATCTCATTGAACTTATTTCGAGCGATTCTTCAAAACAGGCAACAAGATTCTTTTAAACAGTGTCATTGTTTTTAAATTGTTTTATACTTGTGCATATGTATTAATAAATTGTACTTTGTAACCAGGTTGCTGTGCACTGCAGATTTCTACCCAAGTCCCCCTTGAAAATTGGATCTGAATCTCAATGGGGTTTACCTGGTTAAATAAAGGAAATAAATATTTTGAAAAAAATCGGTGATCGGCAATCATTGGCTCTGTTACCAATACCGATCACCTGCATCTCATTTCTCAGCCCGTCTGTCTAGCTGGTCTCCTCTTTCCTTCACTGCGCAAACGCGCTGCAACAAATCCTAAGCAATGTTGAACTATAAGCACTGAGTGAATGGGGAAGTTTGCTTGTTGTGGCGGAAAATTGAAGCAGGTCAAAATGCATCAACACTAGAAGCTAATATGGGATAAAACAATGTAGCCATACTTGACGGAGTTTTGGCTACATCGAGGCTCAAGTTTTCGAGCTGCGATGTAAGACACTGGTTCTGCTCTCGCTGTTGAACCGCTGCTCCGCTACAGTTAGTAATATTTAATATTTAGTAATATTTGACAGACGGAGCCACTTCTGCTTCACCTGGTAGAGACTCACACCGAACCCGTTTAAAGCTGCAGCATCCAACTTAAAAAAATACATTATACCTATTAAAACTTTTGCTGTCCTAACATGAGACGCATAATCTCTAAAAAATAATCATCTCCTCCCTGCTCTGCATAATTACTCCACTCAGTCAGAACAAGCCAATCAGAACTAGCAGTAAGCCAGCTAGCCGCCATGCTAAAAGGAAGTTTTCATTCAGTAACTCTGGATTGTTTATTGTAATGGATCCTGTATTTGCCTTTGAATGTTAAGGTTTATACTTGAACTTTTTGGCAATGTTGAGAGGTTTTATTTTGACTCTTTGCATTATTTAGCCTCTTCAGAACCTTCATATGTTATCAGTCTGTTAAAGATAGTATTATTGATAGCAGTTCAATTTGCACAATGCCTGTTTTGTTTAGTTTTCTTCTTGGAAAAAGTTATTAAAAACAAGTTTTGTCTAAATTAAGGTGAATTCATGGTTCCTTTTTCCACATAATGTAAACCGGTAGTGTTTATGATAAAAAATAAATTAATAATTATGGGATCGGAATCGGGGATCGGAATCGGGGATTGTCCCTCAGGGGTGATCGGTATCGGCAGAAAAAAACCTGATCGGCACATCACTAGTGAGCACAACTTCTAAACAGAATTGGAAAAAGATTTGGGTTTATTCATGGCATTAACTAACTAGCAAGGAATGTAAAATAGCAACATTAGTATTTGTATTCACAATCTAACCGTAATATAATGGTATGGATCAAGTAGCCTAACATTACCTGCATGCAGCATTACTTAACTTACTTGGTTTGTCTGTAAGAAAATTGAAAAGCCTTTTGGCTCTGGCTAGTTGCTGAACCTTGACACAGCCTGTGTACACTCATGGTGCGTTTAAAGGCAGTTTGGAAAATTACATTACCACTCCTTATAGTTGTAATGGCTGAAAAAGGTGAGAGGGACTTATCCTGTATCAAGAAATTGTACAGCACAGTTGATTTTTGCAACAAAAAAAAAAAAAAAAAAGAGAGATGTCTAATGTTCAAGAGACCTGAGAAACAAAGAATAAAATTAAAAGAAGGCTAAGGGAATTGGTCAGAAAATAATAAAATACAGAAAACATTAAGGTCAGACTTTCGGAAAAGTTGCAATGACTGGTGAAAATTGAAAGTTTGCGCAAAATGTGTTAATGACCAATGAATTTCCGTCAATAGTTGCCATCGCAACTTCCTGAAGGGGCAGTAAATAAGCAAAACAAAGAAAGAAAAAAGAAAAAAACAGAAAAAGACAAACCTTTCAGTGCATTAAAGACATCAGTTTGTTGCTGATGAAGCTTCATGTTGCTCTGGTTTTTGCAGTGCTCAGGCCACCAGAAGGGAGAAGACTTCAGTTCCTTAAACAAAAAGATACAAAATGAGTTTTTCAGAGTGAAAACAGAAACTCCACTTCAGATGCTGCTTACATCACAGACTGTAGCAGCCTCCAAAGTCTCTGCCAGCACAGAATGAGACTGTGGTCCAATCAGACGATAGCGTACGATCTCCATCGTGAGATCGCTGAAACACAATTAGAGAAAAAAAACAAAAAACAGAACAAAACAATTAGACAGACTTAATAATCCCAACTTTCGTTTTGCTCAGAGTCTTGGAGTTGGACTGACTTTATAACTATTCCAGTTGAGCTGGACCTCCAGGTAACCGGGGAGGTGGGCAATCTGGTTCCATCTCCCAGAATCCTCTTTGCAGGAGGTTCACCGGCGTCCTTACAGCCCCGCTTTCTCTTGGCTCCGGCTTTAAGCTCCTTGTCAGGGTTTGGTTCTGCCTGAGGGGCGGGATCAGCCTCCGCATGCGAGACCTCCGGTTCAACAGGGGGCGCCACGGCCTCGGAACACTGGCACACGCTTTGTAATTCTGGGAGCAGATCCTGGATACGAGACACATGAACCCAACTCGCCTCTATACCGACTCATTCCTGGTTGCACGACAATCACACCTTTTGAAATCAGACCTGTTTCAGAGCAGGATGAGCCCAGATCCACAACTGCCTTTGGGTTAGTCCTGGTGTTTGAGGTCTCCAGAGGAAGGTAACAGGTCCCAGGGGGTCAGAAGGGTACCGGCCCACCCGGTACACTGTGACGCTGCCCTGTCTGGCCCCCGACAGGAACATGGCTGCAGCAAACGTCGGACCTAGAAAGGAAAACACCAGAACAGGATTTCAACACAGAAATTTAGACTAAGGGTGTTTTCACGCCTGATAGTTCAGTATCTGTTTGATTGGAGATCAAAGTTACAACATTCGTTACACTTGGAGCTGGTGTGGTTCCCTTTCTCACTGCACTGTGATAAACAAACCACTCTAAAATAAAGCTGTTCCCCCTCTCACCTGAGGTGGTCAAGAGCCACTGAAGAAGTCAAACCACAACTTCCTTCTTAAAGGAATGTAAACAAAAAAGGATTTCTCTTTTGTTGTTGATAAAGGACCATTTACCCAGAATGCCCTCTGCTGTAGTCCACTAAATGCTTTTGAAGTGGTCTCCGGTCCGGTTGGCATTCACATTACATTCAAATAACACCACAGTCCACTTCAGCCAAACAGAGACTCAACTGTTGAACATAGTTGAGTATTTGATCTTCATCACATTTTGATTATGCATCTACAGCGCCACAAAACAAACAATCTTCCTAGACAAATTAACGGTCTTTGAACTTTGGGGTGAATGCACCCCAAATAAGAACAGATCACTAGAAATCACCAATCTAAAGATTGAGATTTGATCTTACCAGCCTCCTTGCAGGTCAACTGAGTCAAAGCAGCCAGCAGGTTGTCTTCCTCCCCCTTTAACTCAATGCAGCAGTAATAAGAAAGATCCTGAGGTGGCAAAACATGACAGGTTACAAACTGAACCCACTCCAGAAACCAAAAACCATGTTGTTCTTCGTGGCTACCTGTAGGAGGCAGTGGGTGCTCATCGCTCTGTAACATGGCCGGTAGCATTTGTATGTGGGTCTGACCCCCAGACAGTATCCCCACTTTTTCACCATGTGGAAACGCTTGGCGTGCCAGATATGCGTCTCCAGCCAAATGTTCTTCCTCTGGCGCCGGTTGAACTCCAGCAGCAGGTTCCCATGGCGACGGCGAGCTTTGCGGCTCTTGCTCTTCACCAGTTCTTTTCTCTTCTTCAAGCCAGCCTGCAGGTTCTTCGTCCTCTGAAGGGGAACATCAAATAGGAAGTCAGAGACGGGCTTTCGGACCCTCTTCACCTCCCAAAAGTACTACGGGTCTCTAGAGGTTACCATCCAGTTAGCCAAGCCTCTTAGCCTGCGAGGGAGCCGCTTGGTGTTGTGGCTCGTGGTCCGCCGCCTCATGTGCTTGGGCAGAGCCCGAAACATTTGGCTGCTGCACATCGTCTCGGTAGCCGCTTTCAGCATGGCACTCACCTCTGCTGCTCTGGCTCTAGCAAAAGTTCCAGCTAGGCAAGGAGAAAGTGGAGAAAACTGACTTCTTCACTCCCCAAGTTAAAGTACTTCTGCAAGCAGCAGTGGGATTCTTTTCTGTTGCCTGAAGCATTTAAACCCATTGAAACAGCTCAGTAAAACAGAAAAGGGCCAGAAAGAGTTTTCATTGATTTGTAGTAAACATGTTTACCTGTGATGTGGTTGGGCATCTCCGTGTCATAACCACCTCCATCTTTGTGATGTCCACAAACCCATCCATCCCTAATGGGTGGGGTCTGCGGCCTCTTCCAAGAAGGATCCACATCTGATTGACCACCTAATCGGGGAAAGAAATATAACTAGTAACTTCTTCATCAGGCCCAAGAACCTAATAAAGATGGTTGATTCTGTTGTGGGGAACCAAATCTGGCTTCAGCCCAGGGCCTCATATCCTTGTTAGTTCGGCCCTGGTAACACTAGTACCACTGGAAATTGATAACGTCGTCCGACTCCTGGCATATATAAATCCATAACTCGGACTAAAATTGACTCTGAAAGCTTTAGCTGGCCTCTGAGAAATGAATAAGTGAATAAAGTCATGAAAATGATCAGTGAGTACCGGCGACACGAAGGTCATCTCCTTTTTCACCGTTCTCTGCTTTACTCTCCTCATGAGAAGATGAATACTGAACACTGGCCGGCTGGTTCTTCATCTTCTTCTCACGCAGTTTGGCTCTAGCTGCGGACATTTTCTGTGGGAAACCAAAAGGCACAGCTCAACACCCTAACATGACAGCATTAGCTGACTAGCTTCATTACTTAAGACAAAGTTAGCATTTCTGTTAAAACTGCATTTTTTTCCCTCCTCAATAAATACACAAGTTACCTATAATTATAATACGGTCACTTTAGTGCTTGTAAATGTCACAGTTCTAGTGAGAGCTCTCCTCCTGCTGTTAGCTACCATGTGAGTTTCTCACATGCTAGTTTGCTTCTTGTTTGCTTCCGCGTGGTTAGGGGAGGAGTTCTGGGAAATGTAGTGAATTAGCGCAACAAAATAATACAGTCGCACTTTTCGTACATTCAGTACGTAAAAACTGAAAATTTCTGCTTAAATTCAATAATTCAAATCAAATTAAAATTTTCAATGCATGTAAACGCATTTGTGTGGTCAACCACCAAACTTTATACTTTGTCATTTTATAATGCGCAGATACTGTGATGTTTACGGTAAAGAAAGTGTGACGCTCTCTGGTCAGTCGCTTGCCTCTTTTCAGCTGCACGTTTCACTCTTCGGTCTGAAAACTGGTAAAATGGCAGCACTGATCAGGAGACTCATCACTACAGCTAAAGCCCCGGCTGCGATCGGCCCGTACAGGTGAGAGGAGTCTGTAAATTTAACCGCTTCTACACAGAGAAATATGAGCAATAAAATAAACTGACTATTGCACTGTAATAGTATAGTGGGTTGCAGTATGAGAGTAAATACAAATGTTATTTCCCCTGTTCTTTTAAGGGGAAAGAAATGCCAAAGCAGCTTTTTAGAGCAAAGTGCACATTTTTAGACTTTACACTTATTACCTAAGAAGCTGTTCAAAAGTTGAACTATTAACAAGTCTGCTACCAGGTTTGTGCTTAAAATGTTTCCACACTGATGAAGCTTAAAATTATCTGAGACCATGTTGCAAAATTTTTAAAAAATATATATTTCTTTCTTTCTTTCTTTTTTCAAAAGCTGCAGGTTAGCTATAACTCTACGATCATGTCCAGTTCTTTGCAGAAGCAACAATACGCCTTCAGAAAGAAATGGGCTTCACCGGCTTGTATCAATACAAATACACACCTCAGATTTTAACTTTACAATTCTTTTGATTTCACAGCTGCATTCTGAAATAGAATACACTGAACTTGAACAGCATAAAAAATAATTGTTAAAGCCAAATTGTTGCTCATGTAGTTTTTTTGTTGTTGTTTTTTACACCAAGAAACTGATTCGGGAGAAACAGCAGGACAGACTTCCCCACATCCTTTAAAGCATACCAGGTGACTCTTATTTGTCATCTGTGTTTGTTCCAGCCAAGCAGTGGTGGTTGATCGGACCATGTTCGTATCGGGACAGCTGGGGATGGATCCTGCCAGTGGACAACTGGTGGCAGGTGGAGTTCAGGCCCAGACCAGACAGGTGTTTGTCACTTCTCATTCAATGCACTGAATCACCCATAGAACTGTTAAGAGTTGAATCAATATGTGAAGTCCTGGCTGCTCTGTGCTGGACTTTGTGCTGTAAACTTTGTTTCAGGCTCTTGTGAACATGGGTGAAATTCTTAAAGCTGCTGGCTGCAGCTATGAGAACGGTGAGAGAAACTTTATTAGAGTAGTTAAATTTGTTTTTACCTTAGTTTGAGACCAGATTATAAATTTCACTTCTGTTTTCTTTCTTCTTTTTTTTTGCAGTTGTCAAAACCACCGTACTGTTAGCCGACATGAATGACTTTGTAAATGTTAATGATGTTTACAAGCAGTGTAAGTATATTATCTTTAACAAACAATAGAGTCTAGGCTTGCTCCTTCTAAAGATTAGACCTGTAAAACAAAGCATTGCCCTCGTTTCCAGTATATAAAAAAATGACCACTAGATGTCAGTATAACCCAAAAAATGCATAGCTCAGGCGGATTTATTGTTTTCTAGCGTAGTTTTTATCCTTTGGTTTGATTAAATCCTTGAAAACAAGAGAATAAATTTGCCAAAAAGTACTAAAAATTAGCAAAGTATGTTCCTAAGCAGGTAATATGTGTGAGAGCACTACTGTAAAGCAGTGTCACCTTAAGAGAAGACGAGCACACAGGCTGTTGAAGCGTACTGAGCCACTTAGCTGAGTGAAATCTGAGCTGCTTCTGTAGGTAGATTAAACTTCATCTAAATACCGGCCAACGTGTTACCTGGCTCTGCCTAAACATGACAGTAAAGTCTTCCCTTTAGATCAATCACACATTGCAAAAGTATTTGTACGATTTGAACATTTACACACTTTGACACATTACAACCACAAACTTCTTTGTCTTTTATTGGTATTGTTTGCTTTTGAATTCACAGAAATCAGGTGAAAGAATGTATCTGGTTACATAAAAAGGCAAAAATGAAGTTTGTTTTTTATCTGCATGCAACAAGGAAAATTGACATTGAACATTACACTGATCACAACGCGGTAACGACATCATCATGCTGTGGGGATGATGACTGGGGTTCAAAGAGTTTCACCTTTCAGCAGAATGACAATGCAGCCAGATGGAATGGCTTAGATCAAAGCATAAGTATGTGTTAGAATGGCCTAATCAAAGTCCAGACCTAAATCCACTTGAAATCTTGCATATAGGTTCTAAAGAAAATTGACTCTGTGCTATTTTATCATTTTTATTAGTAGAGTTGTGGAATACCTTCTCTCATTTTCCTTCCACCTCACGTCTAATTATTGATGGTGTATAATATAAAATGTCAATAAAATACATCGAGGTTTGAAGCTGTTTTGTGTCAAAATGTTAAAAAGTTAAAGTGGTATGAATACTTTTGAAAGGCACAATATCATAGCATAAAAATCAAAGTACTGGTTCTCGGGGGGTGGGGGGGGGAATCCTTCAAAATACAAATCCTTGTGTAAATACTGAAAAGCATATTTAAGAAAAGAATACTAAGTAAGCATATTTGGCTCCCTCCTTAAATAAATCTTTCTGCTCTTTGTTCTTGTGTTTGATTTAAAAGAACGACAATGCACAGTGGTGTGCTTAAAAAACATTTTTTTATTAGTCTACGATAGAAAATTAGTCATATTTTTATGAAAACCAGATAGAAATCACAGTTGCTAGGGTTTTACTGTGTTTTTTTTCCTTTTACTTTGGTGACACAAGTATAAAACTTTCATCAAAGTAAGCAATCAAACCTATTATGACTACATATATGTGAACCCTAACTGAGTTTCCCTCTGTAGTTTTCAGTACCAACTTCCCAGCACGAGCCGCCTATCAGGTAGCGGCACTTCCCAGAGTGAGTACTCACTACAGACTATCGCTGATTTATGCTAATTCCAAACTGAGATCTGTCTGAAAGCCAATTGCGCTGCGTGTCTGCAGGGTGGACTGGTGGAGATTGAAGCAGTTGCTGCTTTGGGCCCTCTGAACGATACTTCTTAAAGAACGCATCGAT
The DNA here is from genome assembly GCA_033032245.1 of Poecilia picta. Lineage (NCBI taxonomy): Eukaryota > Metazoa > Chordata > Actinopteri > Cyprinodontiformes > Poeciliidae > Poecilia > Poecilia picta. The sequence continues at coordinate 30,565,833 of CM065368.1, read as the reverse complement.
GAAACAATAAAATCAACACAGTAGCAGTCTGTGATGTTTTGGGACCCAGGAAAGAGCTGATCAAATAAACCCTATGTTCAGAACCTTCAAAATTTATTGGTTCCTCCTGGTGATGATGTATAAAAGGCCTTGAAATGAATGAATCTTTTATTTCAGTAACGTCAGTAGAAACTTGCCACTAATGACATCTGGAGACATCACATTGTCTCCAGACACTGTGACTTAACATCCTTCTCAATGTTCTTGGTGGCAACATAAACTGAGGTCCTTTCATTTTCATATTGTTTGTTTGTCCCAGTGTTAACCTATTGCCTGTTTGTAGATATGGAGGCAGGTAGCTGGCTATCTTCTGTTATCTTCCCCGTTTTGAAGAGAGGCAAAGAGAATTAGGTCTCTGAGTCCCTTAATACCATGTTCAACTTAAAACAGTTAGATGGGCCTTAAAAAATTCACTTACATTTATTCCTAAGGATTTATTTTTATTTTTTTGGTGGGAATAATGAAGAATATTTCTGGCGTTTTACACCAGAGGTTCCATTGGGTGTGCAGGTTGTTGTGTATTAGTCTAGTAAAAGGCCAGAAAGTGATTTGTTTCTGTTTTCATGATGCTGCTGCCTGACAGCCTAGCATCACCCAAGCTTGAAGCACTTTCACCTCATTAACATTGATGAGACGTCGTGTTTAGAGACAACACTGGATCTTCAGTTCCTACAGATCAACTTTCACTTACAATAGTTGTTAAGCATCTAATCTTGTCTCTGTGGCTTGAATTTCACCACCGCCCTTCATTGTCACCAGTTTTACCGATGACATAATGTATATCTTCATTCATTAGTGATGTTTACATATAAGTCAGAAATAAACCCTCCTTGACCGTTCCATGTCAGAAACTTTTTATTTGCAATTACACATGTTTGTGATTGTGTTTGTGTACGTTGTGTTCTTATTCTCCACTAGCGGATTTGTGTCGACGGCCTCAGCTGACTACCCAGGTGTGTGGATCATAATGAATAAGACAGCAGGACCACAAAAAGTTTATTTTCTTCTTATTATTAGATTTGTGTGGTATTCAGAGTTGTCTGAGTGCCAAGGAGAAGTCCAACAACTTTAATTTCACAAGCAGAGCATTATGTCTTTCGTTAAATGTAATGGATACAGAGATGGAAGAGAAAAGGGGAAAATAAAGGAGAAAAATGTTTAAAGGAAAAATAGAAAGAGGACTGGAGTGCATAGTACACCCTAGAAATCTGCTTCTACTCCTGCAGAAAGAGAGGAAAAAAGACAACAAAGAAACCATAGCAGCAAACAATATATGAATATATAAAGACATCATCGAAAAAAAAGTTTATTTTTCCTGTGTTTATACTAGTACATGGTACCTTTTTCTGTTTTGACATCTTCATAATTGGTTAATCAAAATCTGAGTCAAATATAAGAATGATAAGGCATCATTCCATTGCTTTATCAAATTTTAAAAGTTTTTGTCTGGTTGTTAAGTCTACACGGAGTATTAGTTTATAAATTTTAAATCAACAGAACAAGAACTCTTTTACTCAAGGTTTTAAGAACAAAGTTCTAGCTATCAAGGACTTGTTAAACTTCCCAAGAACAAAGAAATCACAGGAAGTCTGTCCCACACCAGTACAGCCACCTCATATTTCACCAAAGAAGATCTGCCCAGAGAACAGGTCAGGAACAAGCTGCAAACCGAGGCTGTAAGGACATTATCTTGTTCTTACAGCAGTGGGAGAGAGAACAGATTTTCGTGTTCTTGCAGAGTATGTATTGGATGTAGGTCAGTACTTCCATTTTGGTCACATCTAAACCTGTACAACTTCTTCCTTCTTCTTCAGTTACCTGAGGCTTCCCACTGTCACTCTGATTAATGGATTAATGCTCCCCATGCTTGCTGTGTCAGTTCAGGTAGATGGACTCGACTTGGTAGGTTTGCAGCTGTGCAAAGTACTTTCTGTTTTTGAATGTTGGGTAAATGGCACGCTACAAGAAAGCTTCAGATATTGTTTTATAACCTGTCTGCTTTGACCTACATGATGCTGTTTGTTTACCCATGTTTTCTAACAAACCCCTCAGGCCTTCACAAAGAGCTGCATTCATAATGAGACTGAACTACATTTCTACATTTTCCTAACTACAACTACTTTTCCTTTTTTTTATAACGATGGAGTATTGAAGCCATACTAATAACATTTTTAAAAGTTCTGAGAATAAATTCAAAATAAGTCATAATATTAAAAGAATAAAGTTGCATTATTGTGAGGATGAAGTCATAATATTTCAACTTCTATTCTGGTAATAATCTGACTTTATTCTCGTAGTATTTCAGCTTTAATCTGATAATGTTCTGACTTTATTTTCATATTATTTCCACTTTATTTTGGGAATACAGCTGTTTTCTTGTAATACTGTGACTTTATTACATTATTTCGTCTATTCTCATGTGTTTTTCTTTTAATATTGTGACTTTTTGTTTCATTGTTTTTTAGTAAGGCCCTAATACTCTGTTGTATCCTACTTTTACATTTACTATTTCTTTTGCAATATTTTACTCTTTTGCCACTACCTTTTACTAAAATAATTTTTATACAATGTAAAAAAAGTCTCTTGTTTACAGTAAAATACCACAGTTGCCAGTATTTTACTGTAAATAAGAGACTTTTTTACAGTGTAGTATTCAGTGACTTCTGAAGGTTGCAACTGATTATGCCACACAATTTCTTTTGCTTTGTTTCCTTTTTTCAAGTCTGTAGCGTTTTCCTTCTGCTTCACTATCCTGCCCTTCTAAGTATTTATCTGCTACACAGAATCATCATAAATATACAATGTAATATTACAAAGTTTTAAAAAGTTCTGCAACGCACTGTGACATTGCATCTGCTTCTCATGGTAGTGTATACTTACAGCTGTCGTATCTGGCGTTGAAAATATAAATTCAACTCCAGCAATAAAAAGCACGTTCTTTAGTAAGGGAAACTTTATTCTGTACACTAACCAGTTAGCAGAATCTTAGACAAAAAAGCAGTAAGCGGCTGATTCCAGGGACAGAAGTTAAACAACAACCAAACAGAAATGTATCCCCATTATTTGCAATAAAGTCATTTTCAATGTCAGACATTTTTAAACACAAAAAAGTAGAAAGCTCAGTAGAATGCTGTGGTGTCTGACTGCACTACAGAAGCAGGTGAGTCACTCTTACTAAAAAATACAAGCATATGACATCAGCGTCCCACAGCAGTACCTTTAATCGTCTGCTGAAAAAACATTTACTGCCAAGCAAGAGCTAACAGCCACACTGGAGATGAACAAGGAGGCTTGAGAATAACACAACATGTCAGCAGTCGGTCGTCTTCATCCTCAACCTGCAGATGAAGAAAGTTCTCTGATACAGTGTTTCCATCTGAGCTGTGCACAGTGTTATTTAAAACATGCCGTTGCTACATGTAAACATGCTTCGTGATTTATTTCCACCAAAATCTCTCAAAGTTTGGTGAGCAAAAATCTTTGAGGATTTGTTTTGTTAGTGTTGAGGTGAGGCATGGGCCAGTTAGTGGAACCAACATTATACCAACCGAGTTTTTCTCTGTGTAAGAGAAACATAGCATTGACCCTCTCTTGTCTTTTTCCTGTTCACTGCAGGTCAGCTGGCTCCAAGAATTTCCAGACACTCTGGCCTTTTCTTGTAAGAGACACAAATTTGAATACTTAGAAGTTCTGATCCTAAATCTCCTAAAGGAACTCCATCCATCAATCCTATCAAGACGTTTTGATAGCCTGGAGCGGTAGGTGTGTAAATCAGCCAAACCAGAATAATTAACCAGATAACATCAAATTGTTTAAATCTACAAAGAGCAAAAGATAGAGCATAATGTGAAAATTGTTAATGTAGCCGCAGGAATAACCTTTTATCATTTCTGTTAAAAATCCAAGCAATTAGATCACATATATCTTTGCTTAGCATCTTGTGCAAGTAGCATGATACCAGCTGCATTTCCTTTAACCTTAAAATTGCACAATAAATAAATTTGCTTAATGGGAAAGCCAATTTCGAAACAAACTCAATAGAAAGTTTTTTCTCTAGAATGACGCGATATCGAAAGTAGTGTATTTTCCAAAACTGCAAAGGAAGCAACTTTTTGTTGCATCACATGAATGAGCAACAACCAGATGTTGCTACTGAAGAAAAGACAAAGAAGATGACAGGAAGTGGTCGGATGATGGTGGCGCGGCATGTTGTTTTAATCAACATTACTGTGTGAACAATCTTATTCATATTTGATTTCAATTGTGTTTCTTATTTAATGGAACCACTGCGATTGCAAAATAGCGTTGTTGATTTTTTTACATATGAACAAACATTTTGCGCACATTTCTAATAGAAATGCAGCTGCTGTCAAAGACCCTGCTTGGTGAGACAGTTCTGTTCCACCGTCTCTTTGAGCTTTGTGCATTTGTTTATTATTCACAGTGAAATTTGGCTTGTTTCCCCCAGAAAGCTGTAACAAAAGATGTGCTGCCAGCATCCTTCATGCTTTTTAAATACTTCCAGCCCATAGTTGCCTACCTCATTACCAAGAGATCCCGTGTATTGCACCCTCACACACCTCACCTCAAGTGTTTTTGTTGCATATTTTAGTGTCTGAGAAAACGTATGGCTCCAGGCACTTTGTGGTCCGAGTAGAAAAACTCATCCTCTTCCCTGTGGTAAATGCTTAAATACAAACATGAAGGAAATCCTCATTTATCCAGAATGAAAACTTATTAAGGCATATTCAATAATCATAAATGTATTGTGCAGTTTGGTGTTGATGAGACAAAAATAGAAGTTGGTTGTTTTTTTTTGGTTTTTCTTCACAGTTTTTTCCTCCTCTGGTCTTCATGTGTCTCTTTGTGGCTTCGTTATTCGATGAATCTCTATCTGTGGAAGAAACAGAACCGAAGTAAAATAGTACAACATTTAGAGTTAATTTACACTATTATACTTACACTATATTTACTCTCAATTCAAGCAATAAGTTTACATGCAACAAAATGTTTTTATGCTTTCAGGGACAGAATAAGGAACAATATACACCATTAGATGATAGTACAGTACTCTACAGATGTTCTACTGCATTGAAATGTATTTACACTAGTCAGTAAGTTTTATCCTGCAGTTTGTTCAAGTTCTTACCGTCTTAATCCTGCTTTTTGGCTATTTCATCTTCTTTATCCTTGGGGTCCTCATTTACAGATGGACACTGCGTGCGCACGCACACACACAAAGAGACACACACAAGAATGTCATTATCATGCTCGGAGCTTGCTTGACATGATTTTACCTTCACCATGTCACACGCAGCTGCCACGGGTGAACTGAATAGCTAACAGTTATTCATATCTACATCTGGGCCTCATTAACTGCACCACTGCTGAGTTATTCTAACACACACACAGAGCACCCAGATAAAGTCTTGTAAAAGTTATGTAATACATGTTTCATTCCATTCCTAAAAGTACAAACTGTTTGGAGTGTAAAGAGTGAGACAACAAGTATAAGATTGAAATCATGCTGTATTTACACACACCGCAAGAAAAGACACTATGATTTTTCTCCCGCTGTGTGACATCAAGTCAGCAAACGCATTTCCTGTTTTTATTTTTAGGTCCAAGCTTTCTGAATAATGAGACATTCTTTTTAAAGATTGTTTCATCTTGCTTTAAACTAAGAAGTATATTTACATAGTATTCAGTGGAGCTGCTACCTCTTAACCAAGCTTACACTTCACAGAGCCCTCCTACCACCAAACTCTCCACTGAGTCCCTTCAGACTAGCCAGCAGCAAATAACAAACACCTGGTGGAGTTAAACATTTACTGAGCTCATTACATGAGCTGCTTCTCAGCGCAGTGCTACTAGAAACAATGCTAAATGCTTCTTGTGATGACTTCCTGAAGGCGGAGTCTCAGAAACACCAGGAGCTTCTTAAAGAGACAGTCAAATTGTGAAGTCAAATTTATTTTAAGATGTGTTTGATTTTAATAACAATTGAAGGTAACATGGGTGCTATAAAAAAGCACTCTGTCTGGAAAATACATAATACTGCCCCTCTGAGAAATATATATGGCTCATTGTTCTGGCTTTTAACAACAATACAATAATTTTAACATGGAGTTTTCCACCAAACCTCACCAAAGGCCGCAGACAATTCTGTGTTTAATTAGAAGCGGCGGGCCATGATAAGTCTGCTGGCAGCTCTCAATGGGGCACAATGAGAGAGGACTGTCTGACTGGAGCTGTTGTGCTGACAACATGTTCATAATACAACATCAACATGCAGAAGAGAATCATTCTTGTCTCTGCTTATGTCACTTGTTTGGCATTAAGGTCCAACAATATCCCATTCAGCCCTCTCACCACATGCAGCTGAATCTCTCATTAACATCCTAGCCGCATGTGAAGGATTCATGTTAAGCTACTCCAGCTCCGGCTTCACCTTCATCGCTGAAATGATTGAAGCGATTGGCCATATGAAGGAACATCCAGTGCTTTGCATGTCAACAAGATTTCATCCACTCCACCGAGTCAACCTCTCCCCACCTGTTGCTCCGCCTCCAAACTGTTTCTGCGTGTTTGCACACGCGTTGAGCCAAACACAAGCTAGCATTGATTTCTGTCACATTCCATTTCAGTCGTAATCTTGCTACAAATGACCTCCGCCTGAAAACTGTCTTCTGAATCAGCGTGACTCCCTGAAGAGCCTGTCAGCATGACAGTTTTGTCGACATGGTGTGTGTGCATGTGTGTGTGTGTTGTTTCATTAATTACGGAGCAAAATAATCTGCCAGACTCTGGACAACAAAAGCATCCATCATGAACTAAATGGGGGCAGTATTATGTTTTTTACAGGCACATAGTGTGACTTTATATCACAATAAAGTTACATTCAGTTGTTATAAAATGCTGTCTATATATGAAATATGACTTGAAAGACATTTGACTTAGTAATTTAATGCCTTGAAGTTGGGACTCCGTCTCTTTAATAACTCCACTTTCAGGAAGTCATCGCAACATGACTTAGACTTATTTTATTGTCACTTTACACAAAGACACATACTGTAACCCTTTAACAATGTTTTTACCAGTGTTGTATTGAGAAGAAGCTCATATGATGAGTTTGGCTGATGTGTTCTACCACTTCTACTGGGTGTTTGCTAGTTGTTGCTGCCTAATCTGAAGGAACTCCAAGGAAGAATTTCTTCTTTGGTGCAAACCACAAAGAAGACAACATGAAATAGTTCGGCATGTGTTTGAATGACTTACTGCCTGAACAAACTTATTCATGTGTGATTTAAAATATGTTTCTTGTTTAATGGAAACACTGCAATTGCAAAAATTGTATTTTTCCCACATTAGCTGAATTTCCAAGGTGTTGGTTTGTCATACCCTCTGGTGACGATTCAGGAACCAGCTCAGTTGCAGGTTCTGGATCTGCAGAGGCTTCAGTTTGCATCGCGCTAGGATTCCCCTCAGAAACTTCTGCTGTGACTCCAGTCTCTGTACTGGACTCTGAATTAGCCGTGACTGGTGGAGCTTCAGAACCCTTGGTTGGCTCTGGGACTGAAACCCCTACTGGACCGGAAGCCTCCTCTAGTGAGGCAGTAACACCAGAGGAGACTGTGGAACCCTCCGTCTCCTCATCGGTGGCAGAGTGAGGCTCAACTTGATCAGCAGCTGCAGCAGCAGTTACTGGAGGCATCTCTGGAATACTTGCTGCAGCAATAGTTGTGTCTATTACAGCATCTGCAGGTTCTGAGGGTTCGGTTGGGGCTGCATCTTCATGGGCTACTGAATCTTTGGTTGCTGTTGAAGCTTCGGCTGCTGCTGGAGTCTCTGAGTCAGTTTCTGGTGAAGTATTGCTGGGTGGGGCTTCCTCCTGAACACTGGTAGCATCTTCAGTTGCTGCTTTGGAGGCTTCATCAGCTACTCCCTCTTCCACAACTCTGGGGGTCCCTGCTGGCTCCTCTACAACCAACACTGGAACTTCTTCCTTAACAAGAACAGGGACCTCTGTCTGAACAGCTTCAACAGGTTGAGCTTCAGGGGTCTCCTCCAGGGCCTCACTGCTTTGACTTCAGAAGGGACTTCTGCCGGTACATTTTCTACAGGAAGTGCTTCCTTCACGGGGGACAATACTTCAGTTACTGTGACAGCAACTTCCGCTTCTACTGTAGGCTGTGGTCCCAGTTCCTCACCAGCTGCGGGTGGCTCAGGAACTACTAGGAGATCTTCCCCAGACCCGAGATCCTCCTGGGCCTCAACGGCCTCCAGCACGGCCTCCGTCTCGTCTTCAGGTCCCGCTTCGGCATCGTCTGGTGAGGCGGTCTGCACAGGCATCTGCATCTGGTCCTCAATGGTCTGTACATCTTCTGCGATGATGCCGTTTCTGACTGCTGTGAAGAAAAAAAATTATGGAAAATAAAAGATTAGCAATTTGCAACTAGACCACCATATTTGTCTGTAACTCTGACAAAAGTCAGGGAATAAAAGAATGAACCATGTTCTCCTGTTTATTGTCTTGGATTTAAAGGCAGAATCTTTGACAAACTTCTGTTGTCTGTGATATTATGAAATTCTCAGATAAATTCTCAGACTTTGCATGAGCCACATTTCTTTCAGGCCAGGCACTCGTTTGCAAAAGCATAAGTTCTAGTGAACTGAATTCACATCCTGGACAAATGATGACACCAATTCTAAAACAGAGACAATGATCTCAGTGGTGAAAATCCCAGCTGTCCTGTTATATATATTATGTACAATAATATTTGTGAAAAAATATCTTAACTTCAATATTTTGTCTGGTGTGCTTCTAGTGTCTTTCAGTATATAACGTGGGAATTGAAAGAATTAGACATTTTTGAGGGAAATTTTATAAAGCTTCAGTCAACACAGGATGCAGGAGACAGGAAAAACAATAAAGGACACAAACTGCATCCTTTCATTTCCTTGCTTGAAAATAGGATTTACTGAAGCCCTGAGGACGAGCATTCTGAGGAAATGATCCTCTCCGCCTGCGCACACACAAACATAGTGCACTTGTGTATGGAAGTAATGAAGTCATATTTCAGAAAAATCCTCAGTTATGTCAAAAGTCCGAATCCCAATGTAGCGATGGAAGCTTTTGATTGGTCACAGACGAGCTGGACCGGAGCGGCTCGGTTAGCGGTATGGGTGGATGGCGATGCTTCAGCTTTTTGATTTTATTTGACTGTCGGAAGTAGTGAGCAGAGATCAGAGTGATGGGTGGAAGGGAATGTGTGGGCTTGGCAGACTGTGTGAAAATGAGCCAGTGGGAAAATACAGCAATTAAGTAACACAAATACCTTTGCTCTTCCTTTTCACAATTAATTTTTACATGAACTTACAATCATTAGCTGCGTTTCCATTGTGAGTGTTTGTTGAAAAAACAACGCAGTGTTTCCATTACATGAGAAACGCAATTAAAATCACACAGATACTGATGACTTTCATCAATCCTTTAGATCATTTCCAAAGGAATGATTAAAAATGTACTTTTATCACAGGACTGATAACCTGGAGTTTGAGAAGTGGTGCAGTGGGCACTTATTGTTTATCATTTGTCATTTATTATTTTTTTTAAAAATTTAAAAGTCTTATAATTTTGATTTTGTCATGACAAATTTCAGTTGACGTCAAATAAAACTGACAGTATGATCATAAATGTGATTTTTTTTTCTATTTTCTCCACTTTTTGTTCCATGAGCGCAGCAATAAAAATATGCCAATTCAAAAACAGGATTGAATGCAGTAACTTTGTGCAGTTTAGTGACAGAAATTACACTATAAGTGGTGTCAGGAAGAAGCTTATTTCAAATCAAAATGCTTTTCAAGACCAATATCTGTGTTTGTGGCGTTATGAATGCTGTGCCATGCAGCTGCTGTCCTGCTAAACCTAAAAATAAGAAATGAATAGCTTTTTTCATCATAATTTTTGATAATTATCACAACAGTACCTCAAAATATTGCAATAAAATGGTAAATCCGTACTGCCTTGTCAATATTCAGTTTTGAAAAGTGGGAAAGCAACTGTTTGAGTTGAGGTCGACGCCTCCATGCCAGGCATCGGTGAATCATGTGTCAACAGGATTTAGCAGCCAAAGATGACACAGATCTCAGTCAAAACAGTGCCACGACTGGCCTGCAGTGGAGGGAAGAGAGGGGAGGAGGGGACGGGACACAAAGCAGGGGCCCGGACCAGCGATGGGACCGGCACAGGCCAGGATGTCATCCAGCTGGTGTATCAGACAGGCGGCACACTGTAGGAATAAAAACCTCCCCTCATTCAGCCACATTTAACATAGCCTGGTCAGGCTGAGTGGACAATTACTGATGGTCTTGGTAGTGATGACATAAGAGTCTGGAAGGAAACCCCAGTTTCTCTCTCTGTAGGTGGAAAAAGCTGTCCGGCAGGAACAACAACGCAGTAACACAAGCATCCCACATTCAGTCAGGGAAGCAGAACATGAACACAGAGACGATGAGTGTGTTCCAGGTTCAAATATACAGTTTTTCAATTTCCCAGATATCTGAATTAATTTATGTTCCACAGGAGCTAGAGCACGTTCTGTTGCTCATGTGCAAACCAGGATGGGGGACACAGAGTGCATAGAGTGGTGCCTGGCATGGCACGTCCATGTGGCACTGAGCCGTCTGGAACAATGAGGAGACAGTCATAGATTATGTCAGACCTTCTGCTGTATTTCTGCTCAGGCCTGCACACAGAGCTCACACATATGGAGAGATACAGACAGAACACAGAGTGTTATGTGTGGCAAAATAAAAAAAACTTTCAACACATCATCATCAAGGTGAAACATGTTGGTGGCAGCATCATGCTTTAGGAATGCCTGAGCAGGATCGGAAAATCTGGTCAGCTATTGACTTGAAAAATGATTTGAGATCAGGGTAAAGATTCACATACTAGCATAACAAAAACTCTGGAAATATGACTAGAGCTAAAATGTAAAAGTTTATATCAAATCATATTCATGTGTTTGAGTGGTCCAGTCAAAGTTCAGAATCAAGCGCAAATAAGAATCTGTGGTAAAACTTGAATGTTGGTGTTCAGAGATTCTCACCATCAAATCTGACTGAGGTTTATCTGATTGGTAAATCAGGGTGCGCAAAAATGTCCCTCTTCAGATCCCATAGAGTCAAACCCACAGAAGACTTTGATGGGTTTATAATGAAAGTTTATTCTAGTACAAAGTGCTGACACGGGGGGTTAGAATACTAACACACACTGCACTTTTAGATTATTGTTCTTTAAAAATAAATAAAACAATCATGCATTATTTTTATTATGTTCTATACAAAGTCCCAAATTAGGCAACTGTTTTTCTGGTTGCAGTGGACAAAATATGAGAAAGTCCATGGTCTTTAAATATCTTATTTTTCTCTTTGTTTATATTCTACAGCAAATATGTTCTTTTGAAAGTTTTGTAATCCAGAACAATCCAACGTCCGTGAATCACTACACAAAATTGGTAACAAACAGGTTAGATTGCAAATGTTGGCGCAGGCCACAGATAGATCTCTGAACAATCCCAGCTGCTCTCATGCAAAGTTATTGTCCTACATAAAATGCTCAGTTTGCTTTATGGGAAGAGACAGAGAGAAGTCAACATGTCCATAGAGTTAAAAAAAAAAAAAAAAGAAAAAGAACGAAGCCTCCTCTCAGGTCTCATTTCATCAATAAATCATTGAATGTTTTTAGCAGTCCTCTTCTTAGCAGTAGCCAAGCAGGACAGGGGAGGATTGGGACGAACAAACAGTAATGACTTGTAGGATTCAAAGAGAATAACAGAAATATTTTAGCACCTGAAGTATTTGATCTGTGAAAGGAGAAAGCACAGAGTGTACCAGCCAGCTGCAAACAGCCTCCAGCAAAATGTGACTGAGTGGCAGAAGGAGGGTTAGACAAGTAGCTGCACTCTGCCTGACAGAACATATGCTTCTCTTTACATTTCAAAACACACAAATGAAGGGCAAATTGCACTTTTAATATTCACTCGAACGGTCATCACTCACCCACTGTGTCCCCGTTGCTCTCCTCAGGCTTTGTGCCTGGTCTCTTCTCCTGCTCCACTGTCTGTGCGCTGGATGATGAGCAGCCCATGCTTGGAAGCAAAATATGACAAATCTAGAAAGCTGGAGGCTGCTTCAGTAACAAGTGACCACAAGTTCAGTGCTTCCTGCTTTCTTTCTTCTTTTTTTTTAAAGGTTGATGCTGTCTTTCTGTGTGAACAGGAACATCTAAACTCTCCACAAGTCCTCAAAGCAGATGGAAACCATTCTCTGCTCTATGCTGTGGGATCACTCATGCTCCGCTGTACTTTTACAATCGGCTCCCTGCATGCAGCAAAGCAGCTCAGGCAGCAATGCTGAGTGTTCCCCTAACTACCTCCAGCTCTAATGTAGAACTATCCATGCAGCAGCAGCAGCAGGAGGAGGAGCAGCAGGCAAACACCTCTGAGGACAGTGTCCTCCCCTCTGAGGCCTGTGTGGCACAGATCCACCCCCTGGTGGTGAAGTGTCAAACCGCAACAAACGTAAAAGTAGAAATTTGAATTTACAAGTGAATCAGTGGATTAACATAGAATTCAGTTCAGTTCATTTATATGGCACCATTCAACGACAAGTGTCATCTCAACAGAGAGTGGAGAGAAAAAACTCCTCTCTAAAGAGGCAGTATTTTGTATTTTCCAGGCACATGGTGCCATTTTATAGCACAGTCAAGTAACTGTGTTAACTTCACATGTTATAAAAATACTGTATACATGACTTAAAAGAAATTTTACTTTGCAATTTTATACCTTGAAATTGGGTCTCTCTCTCTTTATAATCTCCTGGTCTTTCTGATACTCCACCTTGATGAAGTCATCACAACATGACTTCTCTATTAACCCTTTTACAATGTTTCTATGTTGTGAAAAGGTTAATGGAGAAAAAATATAGCAAATCTGCTATAATGAGCTCAGCAGATCTGCAGTTCCACCAGGTGTTTGCTAATTGCTGCTGACTAGTCTGAAGGAGCCGAGTGAGGCAGAAGTGCTCTTTGATGTGAAAGCTAAGAAGTTTGGAAACAGCTGAATGGTTGCTGTGGGAGATTCAAAAAAAAATCCAAACATGAAATAATCACCATTATAACAAGATGTAGTCAAAAAAAGTTGATTTTACATAATACTACCACCCGGTTCTGGTTCTGACCTAGAAGAACCAAAACTGAGTCAGAACTGGGTCTGCCAGTCTGGTTTGAGAGCAGAGACACAAAAACAAACAGAGGATCTGATGTAGGAGGAGAGCTTTCTGTGTTAATGACGAGTAAAACGTTAATAGCAAAAAATGATCCCATCTGCAGACATGTTCTACTGTGGCTTCCATGAGAAAAAAAAACTGACAGAAAACATAAAGTTCACAGTTGAAATAACAGCAAATAATGCTAATTAGAAGAAGAAAGTGAGGCCAGGATAAGCAGGTACAGACGACGAATCAAATAAAATAAAATCAAGGTACAGAAATTCAGATGTTGAAATGTTTATTCATCAGTATGCTGTACAATCTACAATAATATAGTCAACTTTCTTCACAAATAAAGTGTTTAAAGTAGGAGAGTACTTCAGTTGAAAAACCATGCCATCTTGGCAGACTGCCCAGGGCAGCATGGGCATGAGGGGGCAGCACTAGGGAGGAACAAATGTAGTTCTGATCTAGTGTTCTACTGTTTATTACATGTCCAATCAGTGGGGTTGGAGTTCAAACTTTTATTCCCAGGAGGAACAAAACAATACAATAAAAATGCAAAAAAATAGTTTATCAGATTTTTTTTTTGTTTCACCTGCTCAACAATAAACAACTTTTTTTAATGAAATGTGTATATTATTGAAGCCACATTAGGCCCCCAAGGCCACACAAAGGACAACACTGTAAAATCCATTAGTGGCTGATGAGCTGAAGTTGGTGTCTGATTTGAAGCTCTTGGTTCTCTGCTAAAATAAGGAGCTACATAAACATGTACATCTCCAATCCAAAACTAATGGACTGGTCAGATTTTTAAAACAGATTGCATGAAAATATTGTTTTATTTGTGAAACCACACAAAAAGAGAATTTTTAATTGGACTTTGGACCGCCTTAGTGTGTTTGGTTTTGTGACAATGATGACCAGGATAATGATGGCTAAAAAGATCCCATAAAAATTCCAGACAGTTGTTAGTCAATATCATCTGGGTATATTGAATACCAAATTAATGCTGTTTTCATCCAGTTTGAGAAGTCAGTGTAATATTAACCAGAACACAAAAATGGAGATGCTTTTGTTTTTTCTATATCTTGTGCAGATTTAGACTTATTAGTAAAGCAGAATCAATGAATAGTTTCTGTATTTTTCATGTGTTTGAGTTTAAATATCTCACATGTTAACTTTTTATAACTAATACGCATATGATAAAATTTAGATTTTAAGAAATCTTTACAGCAAAGGGGCGGCCATTAGAAGAACCAAAATGAAACTTTGAAAAGATTTGAAAATGAAACTTGATTTTATTTAATATATAAATCTCCACCTATTACAGCATTGCATTTTAAAAGGCAATGCTGCTTGCTTTATTCCATTTGAACTAATGTATGACCCATACATTATGATACAGTATGATACAGACATACTGAGATATAGGATATAAAACAGAACCATCTAACGGATAAACGTCACTTTGTACTGCAAGATGATAAACAGCATCAACAGTTGAGGATGATCCCGTCAGAACCAGGCAGCGCCAGAATTTCATTTGTTCACCACTTGATTCTCCAGAGACTCCAGCTTCTTTGACATCGCTTCAAGTATTGGTGTTAAAGAGGCTCACAAGAAATACATCCATCCAATGTTGGAACACAAACAAAGATATTACGGATCAGATACTCCTGCACAAAAATGTCCCCAAAAAGAGCACAGAGGCATCTTAATAAATCTCACTTTTTCTAGTAAGCATCAACTGGACATATGTAAGGAAATGCCTTATAAATACAGCACTGAATAAATGCAGCATTAACAAATGCGCAAAAATCGTTCTTGAAGATTCTTATGTATAGACAGATAAAGACCAAGACAGTGAATATAATCAAATGTTTTAAGTGAAATTCAAATGGTCTTTCTGCTTCTGCTCAGGAAGCAGAACACAGCCTCGTCTCTTCCCTGCTGAGGACACGTCTATGTTCAACCTCCAGACAGTTTATTTTTGGAAAGCTATTTAGGTCTGAAGAGGTAAACAAACAGGTATGGAAAGAATAATAATTCTCACATTGGAATCAATATTCGCCCTCTTTGAGGATAGAGAACAAGCTAAACACAGAAACAACAAGCTGTGCTCAGTCAAATGTGCAGACAAGTGAGACAACTAGCTCAACATTCGATTGTTTTCATTAACTGGAGCATCTTTATTTTAAAATCAGAATTCCATTAAGGGTATATTCATTGTTAATGTTGTAGTGGGACCAGCTGCAGACATGTTCTAGTTTAGCTTCCAGACTGAGTCTATTTGGGTGAAGGCTGAGATGTTGGTTTTGGACCTGACATCATTTTCATAAAGACATTCTTGTAAGGTGGCCCACACCTATAATTTTGCTAATATAATAATAACAAGTTAAGTGCCAGATAAATAAGCATAGCTAAATATAGAAATAATTGGCTGATTAAAAACAGAAAAATAAGCATAACTTTTAAATGCTGTTTTTGTGCACTGAAGATAAAGGTCATTTTTGCCCCACTGAGACCCCATTGTAAAACAACTTCCTTATTTATTTATTTTATTTATTTTTTCACCTCATCAGCTTTGCTGTTTTACTATAAATCCAGTTATTCCCTCTGTGAAGGAAACCAGCAAAAAAAGGATATTACTCTGAGCCAGGTTCTTCAGCTTCTCTGCCACTTGGTTCTGAAACATGATCACGTTCTCACACCGACACAAGCTTTCATCTGCCGGTTTGTCTGCAGAGGCAAAAGTAAATATGGTTAGCACATCTTTTTGACCTTTAATTTACAAGTCAGGGCTGTGAGGGAAAATGACTTTCATCTTTCAGCCCCGACACATTTCTGTTCCTGTCAGGAACCGGTTCTGAGCGGCGGTCATTCCAGCAGCAGCAGGTGGCAGTGATGCTCTGCTGAGATACAGGGACATTTTTACTGTAACTGGTCTTTGTTCTACAAAATGCCATAGTGGACACTCTTTCTTTCCGGAAATAACACAGGAGGAAGGGTTTCTTTTCCTCTTCCTCTCCTTCTGTTCCAACATTTCTATTTATTTTTTATTTTATTTTTTTAGCAAAAATCAAAAATGTTAATGCTTTAGAAACACTCAATCTTACCAAGTATTTTTGGTTTCTATTACAAACAGTTTAGTACACTTGACAAAACTTACTTGAAGTTTACTTTCTGATAAGTAACTTATCAGAAAGAAATAGAAGCTTGTTTTAATTAACTAATTCCTTAATATTGACAAAAAAATACTAGTTCCACAGGCAGATTATTTCATCTATGACATGGGGGGAAAAAACCCGTCTTGTTATAATGAATCAGACAACTTTATTTATACCATTAGGTCGATTTGACTGAAGAACGGTGAGTCAGCTTTCTTGCCAGGCAAGAAAATGTATATCAACATAACAATGAATGTAAATGTAACATGAGTCAACTGGCCCTGTGCTCAATATTTTTAAAATATTAAAAACCATGAAAAAATTTAAAAATAGACTAATATACAGTATAACCATTAGGGCAATATAAAAAAAGTAAAATAAAACTATGCTAAATCAAATTTTGGAAACTTATAGAAACAGGAACAAAACAGGTTTTATACTTCCCAGGTTTGCATCTGGGGATGAAATATCTGTATCCAGATGCAGATATTTTCACTTATCTGCAATATGTTCACAAAGAAGTGAAATAATCTGCCAGTGTAACCGTTACTTTTTATCAATATTAAGGAATTATTGATTTAAAACAAGCTCTTAGTTCTTACTGATAAAGTTACATGTCAGTTAGTTTTTTGTCTTATTTCAAGCATACTTAAATAAGATATTTGCACAAAAAACTAGACCAAAAATACTTGGTAAGAGTTTGTGTTTTTGCAGAGCAAAATTAATTCATAATTAGTGATCACCTTTACACATCCTTGACTTCAGTTTCTTTGTAATTTCTCCCATTTTCTCAAAGTCCTCTGCGTAGTAGAGGTGCATCTCAGCAGGCTCCGAAGCAATTTCCCTCAGCTCCTGTTCGATGGCCTTCCCAACGCCCAGCGCGTATATCGTCACCCCTGAAAGTGGCAGAAAACAGAGCAGCGGCACAAGTTTAATATCAGAAAGAACATGTTTCATAGAAGAGTAACTCATATCACCAGAGTTCTTTGCTTTGCTGGCCCACTCGGAAACATCATCCTGCGACCTTCCATCGGTGAACACGATGCAGACACGTGGGACGTTCAACCTGGCGCCTTCTTTCTCCGAAAAGCTGAATTGGAACATGTGGCGCAGCGCCGAACCCGTCATGGAGCCCCTCCCCATGTACTGCATCTGGCTCACGGCCCGCTTGACGTCCTGCGCCGCGGCGTGCTGGCCCAGAGAAAACTCTGTGCGCACCTTGGTGGAGAACTGAATGAGTCCGACGCGTGTGACCGTCCTGGAGACGTCCAGCGAGTCCACAATGCTGTTCACGAACTGCTTGACCAGCTCAAAGTTGGCGGGGCCCAAACTCTTGGAGCCATCGATCACGAACACCAAATCCATGACTCCGTCGTGACACCCTGGTTCTGTCAGGTGCAAAGACATGACAAAGGTGTTGATGTAGAGTTTTGTTTGTTTGTTTATTGAGTCTTCAGTTGCATCTAAGAATAAAGAAGTAAAACAGCTAAGAATTTACTTTCACAGCTTTTCCCATCTTGAGCCAGCAGGAGTCCCTCATTACATTTACAGATGTAGGAGTCAGTGGTGCTGACACACAGATGTTCACAGCCATGGTCCAGAGTTTGACACAGATCAACACCTGGAAGTTTAACACATGTCACTGATGCTGCTGAGAAACAATGAATCCGTTAATTCATACTGTATTTTACTAAAACCCAGGGCTGAACGATTCATCAGGTTAATCTGTTGCTGAAATAATGGTAAATTAATTTGAATAGTAAAATCATTAACAGCAGTATAAAGCAGAAACACCATCCAATTTGCCTAAAGAACAAATCAATAAAAAAGAAATTCAGACAAGGCTGAAAAAACACACACAAACACAAACACACACACACACTATATATATTGTTCAATTCTGTTTTACAATATGTCGTGAAATTCAGAGAAAGTGTGATTTCAACAAATGTGAGGTGCTGTGGCTTAGTTGGCCAAAGTGCCTGTCTAGTAAACAGGAGATCCTGGGTTCAAATCCCAGCAGCACCTTTGAATGAATAAATTTATATGTTTTCAAATATTACATTTGTCATGAAATTCAAGAAAGTATGTATTTCAAGAAATGAGGTGCTGTTGTTAGTTTGGTCAAAGTGCTGTCTTGTAAACAGGAGAGCCAGGTTCAAATCCAACAGCACCTTTGAATGAAATGGATTTATGATGTCATATGTTTAAATTATTCCATTTCAATAGTTTGTATTCAGAAATGTGATTTCACAATGAATGCTTGGCTAGTTGGTCAAAGTGCTGTCTTAAACAGAGATCTGTTCAAATCCAAACAGCCTTTGAATGCAATGGATTTATGATGTATAGTTGTGAAATATTTACAATGTTCTACATTCAGAAATGTTTCAAAAATGAGGTACTGTGGCTTAGTTGGTCAAAGTGCCTGTCTTGTAAACAGGAGATCCTGGTTCAAATCCCAGCAGCACCTTTGAATGAAATGTTTATGATGTCATAATGTTGTCAAATGAATACAATTCCGATTTTACAATATGTTGTGACATTCAGCAAAGTGTGTATTTCAAGCAATGTAGGTGCTGTGGCTTAGTTGGTCAAAGTGCCTGTCTTGTAAACTGGAGATCCTGGGTTCAAAACCCAGCAGCACCTTTGAATGACATGGATTTATGATGTCATACTGTTGTTCAAATATTACAATTCCATTTGTCAATAGTCGTGTCATTCATAGAAAGTGTGATTTCAGATATGCAAGGTGCTGTGGCTTAGTTGGTCAAAGTGCCTGTCTTGTAAACAGGAGATCCTGGGTTCAAATCCCTGCAGCACCTTCAAATGAAATATGATTTATGATGTCATACTGTTGTTCAAATGATTTCAATTCCGTTTTAAATATGTTGTGACATTCAGCGAAAATGTGATTTCAAATATGTGTGGTGCTGTGGCTTAGTTGGTCAAAGTGCCTGTCTGTAAACAGGAGATCCTGGGTTCAAATCACAGCAGCACCTTTGAAAGAAATGGATTTATGATGTCATAATGTTGTCAAAATAAACATTTGTATTTACAATGTGTCGTAATTAGAAAGTGTGATTTCAATAATGTGAGGTGCTGTGGCTTAGTTGGTCAAAGTCCTGTCTTGTAAACAGGAGATCCGGGGTTCAAATCCCAGCAGCACCTTGAATGAAATGATTTATGATGTCATATGTTGCTCAAATGATTACAATTCCATTTTCAATATGTGTGTCATTCATAGAAAGTGTGATTTCAGCATATGCAAGGTGCTGTGGCTTAGTTGGTCAAAGTGCCTGTCTTGTAAACAGGGATTCCTGGGTTCAAATCCCACAGCACCTTTGAATGAATGGATTTATGATGTCATATGTTGTCTAAATGATTACATATTTCGTTTTAATATTGTCATCAGAAAGTGTGATTTCAACAATGTGAGGTGCTGTGGCTTAGTTGGTCAAGTGCCTGTTGTAAACAGGAGATCCTGTGTTCAAATCCCAGCAGCACCATTTGAATGAAATGCACTTATGATGTCATATGTTGTCCAATTATTAATATGTATTTTACAATGTGTGTTACATTCAGGAAGTGTATTTCAACAAATGTGAGGTGCTGTGGCTTAGTTGGTCAAAGTGCCTGTCTAGTAAACAGGAGATCCTGGGTTCAAATCCGCAGCACCTTTGAATTAAATGGAATTTGATGTCATAATTGTTTCCTATTATTTAATTCCGTTTTACAATATGTTGTGACATTCAGCGAAATTGTGATTTCAACATAATGTGTGGTGTGTGGCTTAGTTGGTCAAAGTGCCTGTCTCGTAAACAGGAGATCCTGGGTTCAAATCCCAGCAGCACCTTTGAAAGAAATGGATTTATGATGTCATAATGTTGTAAAAAAAAACATTTGTATTTTACAATGTGTCGTAACATTCAGAGAGAGTGTAATTTCAATAAATTGAGGTGCTGTGGCTTAGTTGGTCAAAGTGCCTGTCTAGTAAACAGGAGATCCTGGGTTCAAATCCCAGCAGCACCTTTGAATGAAATGGAATTTATGATGTCATACTGTTGTTCAAATGATTAAATTCATTTTTCAATGTCGTCATTCAAGAAGTGTATTTCAAATGAGGTGCTGTGGCTTAGTTGGTCAAAGTGCCTGTCTTGTAAACAGGAGATCCTGGGTTCAAATCCCAGCAGCACCTTGAATAATGGAATTATGATGTCATATGTTGTTCAATATTACAATTCCTTTTCAATATGTGTGCATTCAAGAAATGTGATTTCACATATTTGGTGCTGTGGCTTAGTTGGTCAAAGTCTGTCTTTAAACTGAGATCCTGGTTCAAATCCCAGCAGCACTTTGAATAAATGGAATTATGATGTCATATTGTTGTTTCAATTATTTAAATTCCGTTTTACAATATGTGTGACATTCAGCGAAATTGTGATTTCAACATATGTGTGTGCTGTGGCTTAGTTGGTCAAAGTGCCTGTCTGTAAACAGGAGATCCTGGGTTCAAATCCAGCACACTTTGAATGAAATGGATTATGATGTCATATTGTTGTTCTAATATTAAATTCCTTTTACATATGTTGTGACATTCAGCGAAATGTGATTTCAACATATGTGTGGGCTGTGGCTTAGTTGGTCAAAGTCCTGTCTGTAAACAGGAGATCCTGGGTTCAAATCCAGCAGCACCTTTGAATGAAATGGATTATGATGTCAATTGTTGTCTAATTATTAAATTCCTTTTACAATAGTTGTGCATTCAGAAATTGTGATTTCAATATATGTGGTGCTGTGGCTTAGTTGGTCAAAGTCCTGTCTGTAAACAGGAGATCCTGGGTTCAAATCCCAGCAGCACCTTTGAATAATGGAATTAGATGTCATATGTTGTTCAAATATTACAATTCCATTTTTCAATAGTCGTGTCATCATAGAAATGTGATTTCAGCATAGCAATGTGCTGTGGCTTAGTTGGTCAAAGTCCTGTCTTGTAAACAGGAGATCCTGGTTCAAATCCCAGCAGCACCTTTGAATTAAATGGAATTATGATGTCATATTGTTGTTCTAATTATTAAATTCCGTTTTACAATATGTGTGACATTCAGCGAAATTGTGATTTCACATATGTGTGGGCTGTGGCTTAGTTGGTCAAAGTCCTGTCTGTAAACGGAGATCCTGGGTTCAATCCAGCAGCACCTTTGAAGAAATGGATTATGATGTCAATGTGTTCAATTATTAAATTCTTTTTCAATTGTAACATTCAAGAAGTGTATTTCACAATGTGAGGTGCTGTGGCTTAGTTGGTCAAAGTCTGTCTTGTAAACAGGAGATCCTGGGTTCAAATCCCAGCAGCACTTGAATGAAATGATTTATGATGTCATATGTTGCCCAAATATTAAATTCATTTTTCAATATCGTGTCATTCATAGAAAGTGTGATTTCAGCAATGCAGGCTGTGGCTTAGTGGTCAAAGTGCTGTCTTAAACAGAGATCTGGGTTCAAATCCCAGCAGCACCTTTGAATGAATGGATTATGATTCATATGTTGTCAAATATAATTCTTTTAAATTGACATTCAGAAATGTATTTCAAATGTGGGTGTGTGGCTTAGTGGTCAAGTGCTGTCTAGTAACAGGGATCTGGGTTCAAATCCAGCAGCACCTTTGAAGAAATGGATTTATGATGTCTATGTTTCTAAAATGTTTACAATATGTGTGACATTCAGCGAATTGTGATTTCAAAATGTGGGTGCTGTGCTTAGTTGGTCAAGTCCTGTCTGTAACAGGAGATCCTGGGTTCAAACCAGCAGCACTTTGAAAATGGATTTATGATGTCAAATGTTGTCAAAAAACATTGTATTTACAATGTGTCGTACATTCAAAAGTGTAATTTCACAAATGTGAGTGCTGTGGCTTAGTTGGTCAAAGTCCCTGTCTAGTAAACAGGAGATCCTGGGTTCAAATCCCAGCAGAACCTTTGAATTAAATGGAATTACGATGTCATACTGTTGTTCAAATGATTACAATTCCATTTTTCAATAAGTCGTGTCATTCATAGAAAGTGTGATTTCAGCATATGTGTGGTGCTGTGGCTTAGTTGGTCAAAGTGCCTTTCTTGTAAACTGGAGATCCTGTGTTCAAATCCCAGCAGCACCTTTGAATGAAATGGAATTCTGATGTCATATTGTTGTTCTAATTCATTAAATTCCATTTTACAATATGTTGTGACATTCAGCGAAATTGTGATTTCAACATATGTGTGGTGCTGTGGCTTAGTTGGTCAAAGTGCCTGTCTCGTAAACAGGATATACTGGGTTCAAATCCCAGCAGCACATTTGAAAGAAACGGATTTATGATGTTTTTCTAATGATTACATTATGTCCTGAAATTCAGAGAAAGTATGATTTCAAGAAATGTGAGTTGCTGTTGTTTAGATGGTCAAGTCTTGTAAACAGGAGATCCTGGGTTCAAAACCCAGCAGCATCTTTGAATGACATGGATTTATGATGTCATAATGTTGTTCAAATAATTACAATTCCATTTTTCAATAATTCGTGTCATTCATAGAAAGTGTGATTTCAGCATAAGCAAGGGGCTGTGGCTTAGTTTGTCAAAGTGCCTGTCTTGTAAACTAGAGATCCTGGTTCAAAACCCAGCAGCACCTTTGAATGACATGGATTTATGATGTCATAATGTTGTTCAAATAATTACAATTCCATTTTTCAATAAGTCGTGTCATTCATAGAAAGTGTGATTTCAGCATATGCAAGGTGCTGTGGCTTAGTTGGTCAAAGTGCCTGTCTTGTAAACAGGAGATCCTGGGTTCAAATCCCAGCAGCACCTTTGAAAGAAATGGATTTATGATGTCATAATGTTGTCCAAAAAAAACATTTGTATTTTACAATGTGTCGTAACATTCAGAGAGAGTGTAATTTCAATAAATCTGAGGTGCTGTGGCTTAGTTGGTCAAAGTGCCTGTCTCGTAAACAGGAGATCCTGGGTTCAAATCCCACTCGCACCTCTGAATGATATGGAATTATGATGTCATATTGTTGTTCTAATTACACAGTCCAGTCACATTAATGTGACCACCACGTACTTTCCACTTCAGAGTTAAATAACCAATCACAGAAGGCAGGTGGCAGCACAGTGCAGTTGAGCGTATATAAAGGGTGTGTGTGGGCTTCGGAAAACATTTCAATCGTTGGCGTAATGCAGAAACGAAGCGATTTATCCGACGTCCAAAAGGGCATGATCATTGGCTTTCGGGCCAAGGGTGGAAGCATTTCCGAAACGGCTGAGTTTGTGAACTGTTCGCGTGCCGCCGTGGTAAAAGTGTACCGTGCATGGCAAAATGGGACTGTCCAAAATCAACGACGTGGCAAATGTGGTGCACCACGGGCCATAGATGACAGAGGCGAACGACGGTTGCGGAGATGCGTTCGGGCAGATAGACGGGCTACCGTTGAGCAACTGACCACTAAAATGAACCAAGGGGCTACCACAAGTGTCTCCCAAACCACTATTCAGCGAACATTGCTGCGTCTGGGCCTCCGAAGCAGACGCCTGGTTCGTGCACCTATGCTGACTGGTGTTCATCGACGACGAAGGCTAGAATTTGCACGCCAGTACAGCAGCTGGACGTCCACTGAGTGGCGACAGGTAGCGTTTTCAGATGAATCGCGTTTTATGCTCCATCGGACAGATGGACGTTGGCGTATAAGGCGTGAAACCTCTGAAAGGAACCACCCTGCAACCATTGCAGGAACGGTCCAAGCTGGAGGCGGGAGCATTATGGTCTGGGGAATGTTTTCCTGGCATTCTCTGGGTTCACTGATTATTGTGGAAGGCACGATGGATCAATACAAGTACGCATCTGTCCTTGCGGACCATGTCCACCCCTACATGCGCATTGTTTTTCCTCAGGATGATGGCATCTTCCAGCAGGACAATGCGAGGTGCCATACAGCTGCCAGTGTACGTGCGTGGTTCGAAGAGCACCAGGATGAGTTTACCGTCCTCCCCTGGCCAGCAAACTCACCTGACTTAAACCCAATCGAGCATCTGTGGGACCATCTCGATCGAGTTGTTCGCGCCATGGATCCTCAACCGCGTAATCTAGCGCAGCTGGCCACGGCATTAGAGTCGGCATGGCTCAACATCCCAGAGAAGACCTTCAGGACCTAAGTGACTCTCTTCCTGCACGTCTCGTAGCAGTTCGCTCTGCGAAAGGTGGTTATTCTGGCTTTTGACAGATGGTCACATTAATGTGACTGGACTGTGTATTTAAATTCCGTTTTACAATATGTTGTGACATTCAGCGAAATTGTGATTTCAACATATGTGTGGTGCTGTGGCTTAGTTGGTCAAAGTGCCTGTCTCGTAAACAGGAGATCCTGGTTCAAATCCCAGCAGCACCTTTGAAAGAAATGGATTTATGATGTCATAATGTTGTATAAAAAAAAACATTTGTATTTTACAATGTGTCCTAACATTCAGCGAAATTGTGATTTCAACATATGTGTGGTGCTGTGGCTTAGTTGGTCAAAGTGCCTGTCTGTAAACAGGAGATCCTGGGTTCAAATCCCAGCAGCACCTTTGAAATGAAATGGATTTATGCTGTCATATATGTTGTCTAATAATTAAATTCCGTTTTTACAATTAGTGTAACATTCAGCAGAGAGTGTGATTTCAAATATGTGGGTGCTGTGGCTTAGTTGGTCAAAGTGCCTGTCTAGTAAACAGGAGATCCTGGGTTCAAATCCCAGCAGCACCTTTGAATGAAATGGATTATGATGTCATATTGTTGTCAAATGATTTAATTCTTTTCAATATGTCGTGAAATTCAGAGAAAGTTGTATTTCAGAATATGTGGTGCTTTGGCTTAGTTGGTCAAAGTCCTTCTAGTAAACAGGAGATCCTGGTTCAAATCCCAGCAGCACCTTTGAATGAAATGGAATTTATGATGTCATACTGTTGTTCAAATGATTCAATTCCGTTTTTACAATATGTTGTGACATTCAGAAAGTGTGATTTCAACATATGTGTGGTGCTTGTGGCTTAGTTGGTCAAAGTGCCTGTCTGTAAACAGGAGATCCTGGGTTCAAATCCCAGCAGCACCTTTGAATGAAATGGAATTTGATGTCATATTGTTGTTCTAATATTAAATTCCGTTTTACAATATGTTGTGACATTCAGCGAAATTGTGATTTCAACATATGTTGTGGTGCTGTGGCTTAGTTGGTCAAAGTGCCTGTCTAGTAAACAGGAGATCCTGGGTTCAAATCCCAGCAGCACCTTTGAATAATGATTATATGAATGTTTCAATGATTACAATCCATTTTCATATGTGTGTCATTTAGAAATGTAGATTCACGATATGAGTGCTTGGCTTAGTTGGTCAATAGTCCTGTCTGTAACAGAGATCCTGGGTAAATCCAGCGCACTTGAATAAATGATTATGATGTCATATGTTGTCAATATTAAATTTTCAATGTGTGTGCTTTCAGAATGTGATTTCAATAGTGCTGTGGCTTAGTTGGTCAAAGTCCTGTCTGTAAACAGGAGATCCTGGGTTCAAATCCCAGCAGAACCTTTGAATGAAATGGAATTAGATGTCATATGTTGTTCTAATATATTACAATTCCGTTTTTCAATAAGTGTGCATTCATAGAAATGTGTGATTTCAACATATGTGTGGTGCTGTGGCTTAGTTGGTCAAAGTGCCTGTCTTGTAAACAGAGATCCTGGTTCAAATCCCAGCAGCACCTTTGAATAAATGGAATTATGATGTCATATTGTTGTTCTAATTATTAAATTCCGTTTTACAATATGTTGTGACATTCAGCGAAATTGTGATTTCAACATATGTGTGGTGCTGTGGCTTAGTTGGTCAAAGTGCCTGTCTCGTAAACAGGATATACTGGGTTCAAATCCCAGCAGCACATTTGAAAGAAACGGATTTATGATGTTTTTCTAATGATTACATTATGTCCTGAAATTCAGAGAAAGTATGATTTCAAGAAATGTGAGTTGCTGTTGTTTAGATGGTCAAGTCTTGTAAACAGGAGATCCTGGGTTCAAAACCCAGCAGCATCTTTGAATGACATGGATTTATGATGTCATAATGTTGTTCAAATAATTACAATTCCATTTTTCAAAATTCGTGTCATTCATAGAAAGTGTGATTTCAGCATATGCAAGGGGCTGTGGCTTAGTTTGTCAAAGTGCCTGTCTTGTAAACTAGAGATCCTGGTTCAAACCCAGCAGCACCTTTGAATGACATGGATTTATGATGTCATAATGTTGTTCAAATAATTACAATTCCATTTTTCAATAATGTCGTGTCATTCATAGAAAGTGTGATTTCAGCATATGCAAGGTGCTGTGGCTTAGTTGGTCAAAGTGCCTGTCTTGTAAACAGAGATCCTGGGTTCAAATCCCAGCAGCACCTTTGAAAGAAATGGATTTATGATGTCATAATGTTGTCAAAAAAACATTTTATTTACAATGTGTCGTAACATTCATAGAGAGTGTAATTTCAATAAATTGAGGTGCTGTGGCTTAGTTGGTCAAAGTGCCTGTCTTGTAAACAGAGATCCTGGGTTCAAATCCCAGCAGCACCTTTGAAAGAAATGGATTTATGATGTCATATGTTGTCAAAATAAAACATTGTATTTTACAATGTGTCGTAACATTCAGAGAGAAGTGTAATTTCAATAAATGTGAGGTGCTGTGGCTTAGTTGGTCAAAGTGCCTGTCTTGTAAACAGGAGATCCTGGGTTCAAATCCCAGCAGCACCTTGAATGAAATGGAATTTATGATGTCATATTGTTGTTCAAATATTAAATTCCGTTTTTACAATATGTGTGACATTCACGAAATTGTGATTTCAACATATGTGAGGTGCTGTGGCTTAGTTGGTCAAAGTGCCTGTCTTGTAAACAGGAGATCCTGGGTTCAAATCCACAGCACCTTTGAATGAAATGGAATTATGATGTCATATTGTTGTTCTAATTATTAAATTCCGTTTTACAATATGTTGTGACATTCAGCGAAATTGTGATTTCAAACATATGTGTTGGTGCTGTGGCTTAGTTGGTCAAAGTGCCTGTCTTGTAAACAGGAGATCCTGGGTTCAAATCCCAGCAGCACCTTTGAATGAAATGGATTTATGATGTCATATGTTGTCCAAAAAAAAACATTGTATTTTACAATGTGTCGTAACATTCAGAGAAAGTGTAATTTCAATAAATGTGAGGTGCTGTGGCTTAGTTGGTCAAAGTGCCTGTCTAGTAAACAGGAGATCCTGGGTTCAAATCCCAGCAGCACCTTTGAATGAAATGGATTTATGATGTCATAATGTTGTCAAATATTACAATTCCTTTTACAATATGTCGTGACATTCAGACGAAAGTGTGATTTCACATATGTGGTGCTGTGGCTTAGTTGGTCAAAGTGCCTGTCTGTAAACAGGAGATCCTGGTTCAAATCCCAGCAGCACCTTTGAAAGAAATGGATTTATGATGTCATAATGTTGTCAAAAAAAAAACATTTGTATTTACAATTGTCGTAACATTCAGCAGAGAGTGTAATTTCACATAATGTGAGGTGCTGTGGCTTAGTTGGTCAAAGTGCCTGTCTTGTAAACAGGAGATCCTGGGTTCAAATCCCAGCAGCACCTTTGAATGAAATGGATTTATGATGTCATATGTTGTTCAAATGATTACAATTCCATTTTATCAATATGTCGTGTACATTCATAGAAAGTGTGATTTCACAAAATGAGGTGCTGTGGCTTAGTTGGTCAAAGTGCCTGTCTAGTAAACAGGAGATCCTGGGTTCAAATCCCAGCAGCACCTTTGAATGAAATGGATTTATGATGTCATATGTTGTCAAAAAATTTTAATTCTTTACAATGTCGTGTACATTCAGAGAAGTGTGATTTCAAATAATGTGAGGTGCTGTGGCTTAGTTGGTCAAAGTGCCTGTCTGTAAACAGGAGATCCTGGGTTCAAATCCCAGCAGCACCTTTGAATAGAAATGGATTATGATGTCATATGTTGTTCAATATAAAATTGTATTTACAATTGTGTGAACATTCAGGAAAGTGTATTTCAAAAATGTGAGGTGCTGTGGCTTAGTTGGTCAAAGTGCCTGTCTGTAAACAGGAGATCCTGGGTTCAAATCCCAGCAGCACCTTTGAATGAAATGGAATTATGATGTCATATTGTTGTTCAATTATTTAAATTCCGATTTTACAATATGTTGTGACATTCAGCGAAATTTGATTTCAACATATGTGTGGTGCTGTGGCTTAGTTGGTCAAAGTGCCTGTCTGTAAACAGGAGATCCTGGGTTCAAAACCCAGCAGCACCTTTGAATGAAATGGATTTATGATGTCATAATGTTGTTCAAAAATACAATTCCATTTTTCAATTGTTCGTATTCATTCAAAGTGTGATTTCAGCAATTGCAGGTGCTGTGGCTTAGTTGGTCAAAGTGCCTGTCTAGTAAACAGGAGATCCTGGGTTCAAATCCCAGCAGCACCTTTGAATGAAATGGATTTATGATGTCATATTGTTTCAAAATATTAAATTGTTTTTACAATGTGTGTAACATTCAGAGAAGTTGTATTTCAAAAATTGAGGTGCTGTGGCTTAGTTGGTCAAAGTGCCTGTCTGTAAACAGGAATCCTGGGTTCAAATCCCAGCAGCACCTTTGAAAGAAATGGATTTATGATGTCATAATGTTGTCAAATATTTCGTATTTACAATTGTCTGTAACATTCAGAGAAAGTGTATTTCAATAAATGTGGGTGCTGTGGCTTAGTTGGTCAAAGTCCTGTCTGTAAACAGGAGATCCTGGGTTCAAATCCCAGCAGCACCTTTGAATGAAATGGATTATGATGTCATATGTTGTTCAAATATTAAAATTCCGATTTTACAATATGTGTACATTCAGAGAAAGTGTATTTCAAAATGTGGGTGCTGTGGCTTAGTTGGTCAAAGTGCCTGTCTAGTAAACAGGAGATCCTGGGTTCAAATCCCACAGCACCTTTGAATTAAATGGAATTATGATGTCATATTGTTGTTCTAATTATTTAAATTCCGTTTTACAATATGTTGTGACATTCAGCGAAATTGTGATTTCAACATATGTGTGGTGCTGTGGCTTAGTTGGTCAAAGTGCCTGTCTTGTAAACAGGAGATCCTGGGTTCAAATCCAGCAGCACCTTTGAATGAATGGATTTATGATGTCATATGTTGTTCAAATTATTAAATTCCTTTTACAAAATGTTGTCATTCACTAGAAATGTGATTTCAACATATGAGGTGCTGTGGCTTAGTTGGTCAAAGTGCCTGTCTAGTAAACAGGAGATCCTGGGTTCAAATCCCAGCAGCACCTTTGAAAGAAATGGATTTATGATGTCATATGTTGTCAAAAAAAATTCATTTTACAATGTGTCGTAACATTCACAGAAGTGTATTTCAATAATGTGAGGTGCTGTGGCTTAGTTGGTCAAAGTGCCTGTCTAGTAAACAGGAGATCCTGGGTTCAAATCCCAGCAGCACCATTGAATGAAATGATTTTATGATGTCATACTGTTGTCAAATGATTACGATTCCATTTTTCAATATGTCGTGTCATTCATAGAAAGTGTGATTTCAGCATATGCAAGGTGCTGTGGCTTAGTTGGTCAAAGTGCCTGTCTTGTATACAGGAGATCCTGGGTTCAAATCCAGCAGCACCTTTGAATGAAATGGAATTATGATGTCATATTGTTGTTCTAATTATTTAAATTCCGTTTTACAATATGTTGTGACATTCAGCGAAATTGTGATTTCAACATATGTGTGGTCCTGTGGCTTAGTTGGTCAAAGTGCCTGTCTTGTAAACAGGAGATGCTGGGTTCAAATCCCAGCATCACCTTTGAATTAAATGGGTTTTTCAAATGATTACATTATGTCGTGAAATTCTGAGAAAGTATGATTTCAACAAATGTGAGTTGCTGTGGCTTAGATGGTCAAGTCTTGTAAACAGGAGATCCTGTGTTCAAATCCCAGCAGCACATTTGAATGAAATGCACTTATGATGTCATAATGTTGTCCAAATTATAACGTTTGTATTTTACAATGTGTCGTTACAATCAGTGAGATTGTAATTTCAACCAATGTGAGGTGCTGTGGCTTAGTTGGTCAAAGTGCCTGTCTAGTAAACAGGAGATACTGGGTTCAAATCCCAGCAGCAACTTTGAAAGAAATGGATTTATGATGTTTTTCAAATGATTACATTATGTCGTGAAATTCAGAGAAAGTATGATTTCAAGAAATGTGAGGTGCTGTTGTTTAGATGGTCAATTCTTGTAAACAGGAGATCCTGGGTTCAAAACCCAGCAGCACCTTTGAATGACATGGATTTATGATGTCATACTGTTGTTCAAATGATTACAATTCCATTTTTCAATAAGTCATGTCATTCATAGAAAGTGTGATTTCAGCATATGCAAGATGCTGTGGCTTAGTTGGTCAAAGTGCCTGTCTCGTAAACAGGAGATCCTGGGTTCAAATCCCAGCAGCACCTTTGAAAGAAATGGATTTATGATGTCATAATGTTGTCCAAAAAAAACATTTGTATTTTACAATGTGTCGTAACATTCAGAGAGAGTGTAGTTTCAATAAATGTGAGGTGCTGTGGCTTAGTTGGTCAAAGTGCCTGTCTCGTAAACAGGAGATCCTGGGTTCAAATCCCAGCAGCACCTTTGAAAGAAATGAATTTATGATATTTTTCAAATGATTACATTATGTCGTGAAATTCAGAGAAAGTATGATTTCAGGAAATATGAGGTACTTTTGCTTAGATGGTCAAGTCTTGTAGACAGGACATCCTGTGTTCAAATCCCAGCAGCACCTTTTAATGAAATAGATTTATGATGTCATACTGTTGTTCAAATGATTTAAATTCCGTTTTAAAATATGTTGTGACATTCAGCCAAATTTTGATTTCGACATATTTGTGGTGCTGTGGCTTAGTTGGTCAAAGTGCCTGTCTAGTAAACAGGGAATCCTGGGTTCAAATCCCAGCAGCACCATTGAATGAAAAGGGTTTATGATGTCATAATGTTGTTCAAATGATTTCAATTCTATTCTACAATATGTTGTGACATTCAGAGAAGTTGCTATTTCAAGAAATGTGAGGTGTTGTTGCTTAGCTTGTCATAGTGCCTGTCTTGTATACAGAAGTTCCTGCATTCAAATCCCTGCAGCCCATTTGAATGAAATGGCTTACAAAAAGTCTGTAAAATGTTTTTGTACGTGTTGAATTTTGATGTTGTTACAATATTCTTTGACATCTAGAGAAATTTTAATGTCAGCAATTGTATTTCAAAAATGTATTTATTCCTGTTTTCTTTTGTTTTTTGGCTCTATTCTCATCACTTAAGTGTAGACAATAATTAAAGTTTTATTCCAGTGAATTTATTTTTACTCACTCTGACATGTCTTCCCATCTTGTCTCAGTGTATATCCTTCTCTGCATTTACACACACACAAATTTTCCGTATTCATGAACTCCTGCTAACAGCCGTGATTCCCGTCAAGGCAGTGCTCTATTTCTGGAGGACACATATGCAGACACGTATGTTTTACAATCAAATATAGGAAAACTTGAATGAATTTTTTTTAAATGATTGAATAAAAGAATAAAAGTGGACTGTAACAATATGGATTCTGTGATATGAAGGCCTTTTAAATGCAACGAAACAACGTTGAATGTTGACTTTCAGGCATAAAATAGCTGGAATTTATAATTGTTCTCACCAAAGTATATACCCTGGAAACTTTTTCACATTTTTTATTTCAAAGATTGTCACAAAGTAGGATATACATGTAAAGTGTCCCCAAGGAAACAAAGACCAGGAAAGAGGAAGCAGGAGAACCTACCAAAAATATCATAAAACTGACATTTAGTTATCAGTTCTTTGTTGTTGATTTTTTTCCCTCCTGTCTCCCACTTGTTTCCAAAATGTCTTTTTCTATTTGTTTTTTTTTGTTGTTGTTGTCACTTGTTCTCTTATCTAATTGGTTATTTGACATTTTGTAGATCAATACCTCTGTTTATTAGATTGTGATGTTTGTTGTATATGCACTAACTGGTGAATTTAACAAAAAGACAATGGAAAAACAGAAACATTTAAAACATAATGATTTAAAATATCTCATTTGGAAGATGGAGGTCTGGTAAGACAAAAGCAAGATTAAACTTTTTAGCCAATATGTAAAATTCTGCACTGCATATTGCCGTAAACACATAAAAATTTTTTCGTCTTAAGGTTCTGGGACAACAATATTGTTTTTCTGGATCATTAAAATACTTTGCTGAAATCCTCCAGTTTAAGTTCAGACATAAATCCTGTTGAGAATCTGACACAAAATGTCACTTTTGCTAGTTACACATGCATTTTTTTCAGAATAGGATAGAAACCGTAAAGAGATTTACTGCTGTAACTGCAGTGAAACCGGGTTTTAGAAAGTGCTGATTGTACTCCAAACACATTCATGCCCCTTTTTGTGTTCAGTCCTGAGGGTTTAGGTTTACCTACTGGAGGTGGAAAAGTAACAGCATTTTTGCCACCTAATTCCTCTGAAATGGAAGGATGCTGCTCCACCCACAGTGTTGATAGAAAATCAGGTATGTGAGGAGAGGCTCTGAAAATAGATTTCATAAAACCTGGAAATCTTTTATGACTTTTGTTTTTCAATACACCCTCAACAAAACTCCAGGAATAGCAGACCCTTGAAATTTTGACTCAGCAGTGGTTCCATAAATCTTGACATTGGTTTTAATTTTTTTTCTTTTTTTTTTATTATTTTGCTACATACTTTGTATGTGGGTTTGATGCTTGTTGGGTGGCTTTTTCTTCTTCTCTGATGGTAATATGATTTTTATTTATTTATGTATTTATAATGCAAAAAGCCTAATAA
Source organism: Poecilia picta (assembly GCA_033032245.1). NCBI lineage: Eukaryota > Metazoa > Chordata > Actinopteri > Cyprinodontiformes > Poeciliidae > Poecilia > Poecilia picta. Next base: position 30,532,369 of record CM065368.1, on the reverse strand, counting down.
ATATATTAAACACCAGAAAGTATTGATTCAGAGTGAATAAAAATAAACAAGATTTTCTCCCCTTCCACTCCACAATTCGTCTTTGTTTCTAGATCTTGAAATTTTAATCAAACTCTTGTTCACAGTCGTAAGGCGACAAAATGGTTGGACACTTTTGTAAGGCGCCGGGTAGCGAACACCAAGGCGCTACTGAAACATAATACTTTTCTCAAATCCTTTTTAAAAAAAGTTTCACAAGTTCTTCAACCACAATATGCTCTAATCTGCATACTTTTACAAGTTTTTCCATCTGGTCTGAGTGTGAAGCCTTTCCTGCATCGACACACACACGAGTCTCCAGCGCTCACAAACTCCTGTTCGCAGCCATGGCTGCCGTCAGCACAGGGATCCACCTCTGTGTGAAAGAGGAAGAGAGTGTTTGTAGGTTTGTCAGTAGCTTTGAAAAGTTTATTCTCTTCATCAGCAATATGTCTTCTCAAGATTTGTCGGCTGACGGGGAAAGAGCAAGAGCATATATTTTTGAATAGCGACATCCTAGAGTTTTCTTTTGCAATTTATTTTGGATAAATGAATATACTGTATATGACATAAAAAAACACTCAAATAGCAGAACCCTGTGAGTCCTAAGAACCTGTTTTTATGAGAAATTAAAAGAATTTTGAAAAAAGTCATCAACTAAATAGGCGTCGTCTCAGGTACCTAAAGCGGCAATATCACTTTAACTTAATATGCTGATTTTGAAAAAATATATATTTTCATATTTATTCCTCTCATCCCTTTCATAATGTGAAGAGTTTATCATTCAGAATCAGCTTTTTAACATTTTAACATGATAAATAATAACTAATACATTTTAACAGGTTAACTGGTTAATTGTAAATTAATTGATTAGATTGCATGAGTCACTAAGTGGTTTGGAGAATGAATGTTCAGATTTTAGATTTTGCTTTATAAACTGATTTCCATCTCTTCCTCTGAAGAAGGTAAACTCACGCTTCATGCACAAAATTTGGATTTCCAAAAACCTACTAAGAGTCTGACAGAAAGTGGAAAACTATCAAATCATCTCAGCTGAATTGTTTGCAAATAGAAAATATATCTTGCTGGAAGATTAAAGAATGTTTCTTGGATTGAAAACAATGCAGCCAGATTCCAGTCCAGTCTGTAGGCACGACTGGACCCAGCTGGCTGGTGAATGACTGCATGTTTTCCTCTCTCTCTTCCATCACTTTTATTCTCTGAATTAGCTCTCAGATGCATAGAGGAGTCTGCAGACGGCTTTTGAAATGGCAAAAAATAGATTCTGCTGTTGAAAACTCTTTGGTTCCTTCAAGGCCTAACATGTACTGATCTATTACAAAATGACAACAACAGGATTTTCTGTCAATTTCGCAACTCTATAACAAAAATACAATTAAATGTGTTTCATTAAGTTGTAAAGACAATTCCAAAATGCAGGTTATGGACAATTAAAGGTAATATTGTGTTTAGACACATACTTTTACAAGTTTTCCCATCAGGTCTGAGTGTGAAGCCTTTCCTGCATCGACACACACACGAGTCTCCGGCGCTCACAAACTCCTGTTCGCAGCCATGGCTGCCGTCAGCACAGGGATCCACCTCTGTGTGAAAGAGAGAGAGTATGTGTAGGTGTGTGTGGTGGTGTCAGCTCCTGTGAACAAGACTCAGTAGTTTTCAAGAGTTTCAATACTGCAGCTCATTATCAACATTCATCAGGTTATCAAAGATGGCAAGAACATGTTTTTGAGTTCTGTTGTGTTTTTTGTTTTTTGGGAAAAGAAAAGAATCGGCAAATATTGGACACAACTGAATGGACCTTACCACAGGGGCCGCGTTTCATTGGCTAATGCCCATTTTACGTCACAGCGCATCTACCATGTGACCATCTCACAAACCCAAAGCTACTGTAGTAAATACATGCTGATGTACATTGTGCACTAGCAGACCGGCAGAAAGTTTTTGCGTCAAGACTCAAAAAAGAATGGTTCTCCACTGTCAGTGGGGTATCTGTACAGGCGATGTCAGGTATCCTGATCGTATTTGTGGAACTAAAATTCACAGATTTCCAAAATCTGAAATGGAATGCCTTGCTTGGATTAAAGCTTGTGCACGATCGCATTTGCAGCTCAACTGTCTTAGGATCAATAAGAACAAAGGATTGTGTGCTGCTGTAAGTATTATTGCTTTGCTTTCTTTGTGTTTAGAGAATGTAAAAAGAAAGTCAATAATAAACACATCCATTATGAAAACCTTTTAGCCAAGTACAGCATAATGTCAGTACTGATACAACTTCTTCACCTTGAAGCCTGTCTGTTACAGTCTTGCGTTAGCTGAACAGATCAATATGCAATGTGTACCGTATCTGACATACATTAAAATTTTATTTCACCTGAAAAGGCTTTTTACTAAACTGTAAACGTGTTAGCCACGCTAGCACTGAGTACCGTGTATCAGGCCTAGGCACATTTAAACCCTCTAAACCATGAATGCCCGACTTACCCAGCCTTGCAAGAACAATAGGTGTCAGTGATCTTGTCAACAGCTATATTTATGCTGAGGGTGTAAGAATCTCCCGTGTTCCTGATAGACTGATAGCATTTAGCTGCAACTCGCACAATGTCATCGCGTGGCTCAAACACCTTGATGTCGTCTAAAAAAGATGACATGAACTTGGTGGTTCCCCTGTCCATTGTCGTGGCTGATATTTTGTGAAAATCTGGCAGAAATGCTAAACTAATCGACTCAGAAATACTCTGCAGAGAGTCAGTGGAATGAAAAATGCCATGTTTACACATAGAAGCTAAGCACCGTGAGGCTTTGCTTGTGAGACATGTAGTCACGTGGGACTTTCGAGGAGCGTTTCTGGGCGGAGCTTTGTAAGATCCGTTGTTTGGTCTTCTTCTTATGCAGGTATTTTTCTGCCTTTTACAGGCAGAAATGAAGTAAAATATTTCCATTTATGCTAAAAAGACATGAGTTGATCTTTTAAATTTAAAACTGTATGATTAGGCCCACACGTCCTTCCACAGATTCTCAGTTGTTTGCTGGGATTTTGTCCTGTTCCTCCTGACTGAACCGTCGGGACCAGTTCACATCTTTGTTCTTAATATCTCGCTTTGTCTCTTCATATTTTTCCATTCTGTCACTAAAGGAGGTAGTTTTGTTTATGTGTTGCATTAAAGTGCCTTCACCTATGTCAGATGTTGTGAATCAGCCTATCAGAAGCTTGTAAAGATCTGGGCTTTGACAAAATTGTTTAAAGACATAGTAACCTCAGTTTATGTAAAAGAAGTAATTTATTAGCATATTCTAATATGCTATTAATAATTTATTAGTATATTCTAATAAATTACCCCTCCAAATATCTTCACATGTAGCAAATAGGAAAAATTTGGTAATCCTTAAAGACTTAAAAACAACGGGTGAAAAAAATGTCTAATTTAATGCTAAACACTAAAAAATAAAAGGAAAAGAGTCTCGTTATAATGTAGGTAAATTTCTGACTTTATTCCTCTATGTCACTAGACATATTTTGTGAATGTGTAAAAAAAATGTCCTTTAAAACACTTTTGCAAACAGAGTAACTAGAGCCTTACTTTGGCAGGTTTTCCCGTCTGACCTGAGTGTGTAGCCGTTTGTGCATTTACACACACAGGCGGTTTCTGTGTTCATAAACTCCTGTTCACACCCGAGGCTTCCAGCAGCGCAGTGATCAATCTCTGAGAAGAAGGATAAGACAAAAAAAAAATTAAAACAAAACACTTTAAGCATTAAATTTGCCCCAATACATCGCTATCTAATAAAACTACTAATCATTTAGTTGTGAGCGGGAGTTCACAAATGATTTCAGAATTGGTTTGGTCTCTTGACTTTGTTCCAGAAATGAGGGAAAATTCTCGTACGGCTGCAAGTCTTTCCGTCTGCGTTCAGGACGAAGCCTTTCTTGCAGCTGCAGATGTAGGATCCCGGTAAACTGACACAGTTGTGCTCACAGCCGTGGTTTCCCAGGTCACAGTAATCTATTCCTGAGGAGTGAGACAGAACACGTTTAAATTAAACAGCGGCTGCTGCTGCATTTACAAAAGGACGAATGATTCAGACTTTTAAAAAAAAAAAATGGTGCAACTTTCAATCCTCCCTTCAGGGGCACTGCGGTGAATTCGGGATCGGTCAGGTAGATGTGTTTGGATTCAGCCTGGATACAAGTCTATGTTTCTAATGATCGCAATAACACACATCCTTCAGGAAATCCCCCTCTGCTTTTTTGTGTTAGCATCCACCAAGAGAGCAGACGGAAGCTTTTCCAGCAGTGGGTGGACAAGACATCAGCAGTAGCAGAGCTGCTGGCTGTGGTTTCAGCCGGAGGGCCACAAAGATCATTTATTTCCACGAGATGTCTTAACATCTCGTGGAAATAACATTATTATTAATAACATTATTATTAGTTGAACTTTTCTGTGATAATGTTATTTCATCATCTAAGATAGCGGTTCTCAACGTGGGCGGTACCGCCCCCCAGGGGGCGTTCAGAGGACGGCAGGGGGCGCTGGCGACATTTTTACAAAAGGGGGGCGCTGGGATGTCTTAGGGGGGCGTTTGGTCGAAGGTAAACTTTACACCTTAAATGCACAACAATACCAGTTTAGACATTGAGCAACTTGGTAAAACTGTGTTGTGTAACATTAAATCATGTTTGGCTGCAACGGTATCGATAGCAGCTCTCCTTCTATTCAGTGTTTGTAGCTTCTGTTAGCTTCTGTTAGCTTCTTTCCCGCAGCTCCTCTCCTGCTACCGGTAGCTAAAATCACGATACCCTCACTGTGTCCCTCTGAAAAATGAACCTATTTAAATAAAGAAATCCCTCCATGGGTGATTCCACGATAGAGAGCGTTCATTTTATAGCGTTAACACCGGAGCTGTAAGTGGTCCGGTATGAAACGGGGGTGATAGAACAACACAGCATTTTAAATTTCAATAACTGGAATACCGAAATTGTTGTTTTAAAAGGTTTTGCGTCAGACTGTCTTTTCCCCTTCGATACGCTTCCCGACTGCTGCGCACATTGCGCAAAACTCTGAAACAGGAGAAGCGGGACATAAAACGGAGCGACGAACTAGATGTGAATTATGGCATAAAAACAGAATCCGACGCTGAACAGTGAAAAAATCAACACATGATGTGAAACATGATGATTAGGCGGTGCAGCAGGTGATGAGTGAATAGGGTCAATAAATGATAAAATAAATCTAGCAACAGGAAATAAACTAAAGTGGACATAGTAATAAACCAGGAGAGGATAATATTAATCAAAGGAAACTAAATAGAAATGAATGAAGAACAAAATGCAAGAATAAACTAAGAAGCTATAGTAAATACAGCGGAATAAACTGGTATGGCAAGACCTTTTGGGCAATAATTAATACAGAGGCCTGTATGGCAAGAATAAGCAGACACTATTTCCAGATAAAAGGTAAAATAATATTGTTGAAGTGCCATGGGTTTGTTGAGGCCACATCTAGCACTGAGAATAAATATATCTTACAGACCATAACAGTATAAAACTGATCACTAATTTATGTTTTTAATTAAATTTGATATATTTATTTCTGTCCAGTAAAACTATTAATCTATAAATAAATAGACATTTCTATATAAAGATATAATCCATGTTTCTGTCTCATATTTGTGTGGCATTAAAAGGACCTGGAATTTTTGTTTTTCCACTGAAAGTTCTGGTTTGCACAATAAATGCCATGTAGTTGAAATTTTATGAATGATACTCTGATGTCCCATTCTCCTGAAGGCAGCACAGAGCTGCACCACCAGAATCTGACGAAAACACTGAAGAGAAGAAGAGCTATGATTAATGTAGTTACAGTTCTATCCATTTTTAATGCTGCAGAACTCAGTCGTTTTGCAAATAGATCAAAGTTTAAACTGGCATGTTGAACATCTTTTACCTGCTCATTTTGTAGAATATTTAGCAACTAGAAAATGGCACAAAATAAGAATATTTTCCCACTCTGATTAGCTGCTGTTAGGCCTACCAATTTTAACTTGAATGTTCATTACATTTTTCATAGATACCTGTATTATTTTTATATTATTACATGTATTATTTTTGATGATAAACACAGAAACAAGCATAAAAATCAAAACATCTACAATAGTGATAGTAATATTAATAATAAAATAATGGTCAGTGCAAAGTAGCCTGCAAATTATTTGGTGGGGGGCGGTGAGGGACCTGGATAAAGGCTAGGGGGGCACTGGGCTGAAAAAGGTTGAGAAACACTGCTCTAAGACATCAAAGAGTGTTGCCTTGATTTTTTCATGCATGTTTGACCATTCCTTAAATCTCCCATGGCAACCATTCAGATCTGCATAACGCCTGGGTGGACCAAGCCCCACCTTTGAGACGAAGCTCCTCCTCAGAGCTGCATCTTCCAAGCTTCCAAGCACAGAGCAGACCTTCCCAAAAACTCCCCACTCAGCTCCCTCAGACTAGCCAGCAGCAATTAGCAAACACCTGGTGGAACTGCTCATCTGCTGAGCTCATTATAAAAGCTATTTTTCAGTCCAACGATGGTAAAATCATCACTAGAGGGTTTAAATGAGGAGACACATTGTGATGAATTTATGGAGGTGGAGTTTTAGAAAGAGCAGGAGTTTTTAAAGAGGCAGAGGCCCAACTATAAGGGTTTAAGTTATGATGTCAAATTTCTTTCAAGCCATAATTTTATAACAACTGATGGTAACATAGGTACCTGACTGCTAGAAAATGATTGTACATGGCTGCAAAACAAACCTTTCTTTTAAAATAAAAGAATGAGCAGGATAAAGAGAGGATCGTCCATGTCAAAGTGAGACTTCTTACTGTTGCATGTCTTCAGGTCAATGGTGAGCTCATATCCTGCACGACAGCGACACTCATAGCCATCAGCCAGGTTGACACAAATGTGATCACAGCCGTGGTCCACCGAGGCGCACATATCCTCAGCTTCAGACAGACAACATGGTGGCAGGTCACTAACCGCTTCAGAACAGCTGCACTGGAAATGTTTAACAGTCAGAGACTCACCTTTACACGTCTTCCCATCCGGGTTGAGAGTGAAGCCTTTCCGGCACCTGCACCTGTAGGAGGCGGGACTGCTCACACAGAAGTGCTGGCACTGATGCTCCACCACCTTGCACATGTCTGAGCCTAATGAACATGCACAAACACTAAAGCACAGCTCTGAAATGAATAACAACAATTAAAACAGGTCAAGGATTGCTCACCTCCACACAGCTTGGACTTGAATACAGAGATCAGAGTTTCTATCTGACTAAAATTGGCCACCAGGTGGACGTGTTCAGAGTGGGGCTGGCTTCCTATGGCCTTCAGGGTCTTCATCTCCACCCGTCCCACTCCGATAGCAAAAATCTGGATGCCCGCCTCCCTCGCTTCAGCCGCAATCTCCTCCACTGTGTCCTGAGGTCTTCCGTCCGTCACAATCATAGCAATCCGTGGGATTTGCAGGCTCTTCGGTCGGGCCCCCTGCTCCTCGGTGAGCGCTACCTCCATGGTGTACTGGATGGCCAAGCCAGTCATGGTGCCGGTGGCCAGGTGCTGCATGTTTCTCACAGCCTCCTCCACCTGGGCTTTGGAGGTGTGGGTGTTGAGGGAGAACTCAGGCTGGACCACGCTGCCATACTGCAGCAGCCCCACACGGGTGGCGTTGGGGCCAACGTCGAGAAACTGCAGCAGGTTGATGATGAATGTCTTGACCTTGTCATAGTCCTCGGGTCGGATGCTCCTGGAGCTGTCGATGACAAAGACAAGTCCAGTGGCGTGGCTTTACATGGATTCTCTGCAAATGAGGAAGAGGGGAGAGGTTAGATTTTGGTCCAAGGACGACCAGAGCAGAGACACACACTGCAAAAACACAAAATCTTATCAAGTGTTTTTGGTCTAGTTTGCTAGTGCAAATAAGGTAGAGCACTTGAAAGAAGATCTAACTAACCAACAAGCATCTTTTCAGCAAAATATAGAAGCTTAAGTGGCTATTTTAGAATGTTAACAAAAACTAGGTGTGCAACGATTGAACGTTTCTGTCTGATCGGTGATCACAAACTTAATAAAACCTGTTCTGGGGGGGAAACACCGAGTCTCTCACCCGGTGTGTTGTTCTGGATGGTTGTGTCGTTTCGTCTTTTGACCATAACCAGTTTGGGACGGCGTCTTTCTGGACGCGCCGAGCTGCAGCACAGCAGGCAGAAGAAGGCCAGGACCAGTGACCTCATGGCGACGAGAGTAGACAACTGCAGCAGAGAGGTAACATGACAGGGATTCATAAAATCAGAAGATGAGAGTTCATCTGGATGGAAATGACAAAAAAGAAACTCAAACAGGCAAGAAGCCAGGAAGCCTGCTGTCCAATAGGGAGCCTTGATACATGCTGCCCTGTTACAACCACAAACATCAATGCACAAAGTAGAAAAAAATCATATTTAATCCATTATATAGTTATTGTGTGAAGAACTGTTGAAGGTGGTTTTCAAACTTTTTACCCTTTGAGGTCAAAACAGGCCTATTTAAACTACTGGCAGGCCTCAAAATTCATTCTCTTAAAAATGCAAAAAGTTAGTCTGTTTTGATGGTTTTGTTTATTTGTTTGATTTACCTGCTCAACAATAAACATTTTTTATTGCTGAGCAGGTAAATCTCAACATCATTAAATATCGAAAACCTAAAAAGGGCTTCAAGCCTCATTAAAGGATCAGTATTATGTAAAATCAACTTTTTTGAGCTTTACATCATATTATGATGTTATTCCATCAACAAAATCATACCTGGGTGTTGTTCTGATCATTTCAAGAAAGAAAATGAGCTTCTAAAGAGACAGAGGCCTGTATAACTAGCATATTATAACAACTGAAGGCAACATAGACACTTGATGGTGCTATAAAATGACTCTATGTGACATAAAAATAAATGTATTCTTTAACATGCAGGATTAAAGAATACATTTCTTCACACAGTTCACCATTATCTTCAGAAGTATCATTATCATCATCAACAACTTTATTTATGAACCACTTTAATACCAGCCACAGCTGAAACAAAGTGCTCAATGTCAGTAATAAATTTGATAATATAAAATAATAATAAATGAGAGACAAGATGTTGTTCTCTCTGCAGAATTTATACATTCGAGGCACATACTGTACATACAGGCACCATGCACTGCCATGATACGATGCAGAATAAGAGAGCATGCAGAGACTTGTGTTCATCAAGGTGAGACATTTATTATAAAAACTGACAGAAAAGGAAAATCTAAAACTGAATCAAAAATGTTGCTATGGACAAAAATGTTATGAGCGATCTTGACTCTCCTCTTATGAGGCTGACTGAGCATCTTCAGTCAGAGGCTTCTTCAGGCTCAGTGTGGTACAGACCGCTACAGGAGATCTCTCCTGCCGACAGCCATCGCCATCTTCTTCAATGCCTCTTTGAAGAATATTGATGAGCTACAACATTTAATTTCCCTTTGGGATTAACAAAGTATTTTTGAATTTGAATTTGCTTTATTTTGATACTAGAAGATTCTGATAATCCAGAAATGTTTCACACATAAGGTATAGAAAAACACTTTTTTCAGGTTTTTTGCAATTGCAAAACACTCATTTTTTGTAATAAATTATGGCATTGAAAAAAAAGATATGAATTCCTTTAATCTTCTCCCATCTCCTCCCCCATGTCACCAAGCATAGATCTTTACTCTATCATTTCTAGTTCAAAAGCTGCTTTTTAATTTAATCTGTTAAATCTGTCCAAGATTCCACAGTATTTGGAATTTAATTCTTGCTGAAGATAGCTCCAGATAAGCAATATCTGCTGTGTGAAGCTCCATCTTCATCAGTGGTTTTCTTCATTGCACTTGGTTCAGCTAGCCAAGTTCTTCCAACTCTCTCCATCAATTTCTGCTGTGAGTCGTTTATCAAACGTACACAGGGTTCCAGTGAAGAAGTAACTCCTGCCAGAAATTACAGTATATTGCTTTAGTCCATAAATCCTGAATTGCTGAATATTCCCAGACAGTATGAACAAAGAAACCAAAGCCTCCTGAGGGTCAAGAGGAGCAGAACCAGCAGAACCCATCTGGTGCAGCGGCCATTTTGTGTCTAAACGACTGCCGTCAAATAAAATCTATGGCAGACTTTGATATGAATATAAAGAGGTTTAGGATTCTTTGAAGTTTTTTGACTGCTCCCTCAGTTCTTATTCTGAAGTAGAAAAACAGTGATTGATTATCAATATTGCATTTTGACATCAGTTCCTGGAAGCTAAGGATCACTGTTTCCCCACTGAAATCCCAAAGAGGTTTACTACCCTAATTTTTTATCATAAAATGGTTTTCCTCCAGACATTAAAGCTGCAGTATGTAACTTTTACTAAATATGTGTTTTACATATTTGTTGAAACTGTCACTGTGTTGTGACAGTACGTTATGAGACGAAAAGTTCGGCCTCCTCCCTCTCTGAGCTGCTATAGCTTTGCAGAAATGCACAGCTCCCAGGCACAAATGAAAATCAGACAGAAAATCTGTGAAAGAAATCAAGCTCCTCTGCCTTCTCTCGGTGCTAACTAGAACTAACCAATCAGAGGAGGGTATTAGTGCTGTCAATCACCCCTCTTTGTGGCGCTGCTCATAGCCACCTTTGCCTCTCCCATTGCACAGCCTGTCATAAGCGCTAAGGCTAGTTAGCATTGCAAATGAAGAAAGCGGATAAATAGCTTTCCTGTAACTTTAAGTTGTTTCTCCACCATTAGTACATTTAACATTGAGAACATGAGGTTGATTGACAGCGCTAAGCCCCTCCTCTGGGCTCTGATTGATCAGGATCGGTACCTTTCTTCAGATGACAGTAGCAGCTCAGGAAGGAGGTGGAGGAGATCGATCTTTTCACAGATTATCTGTCTCATAAAGTACTGTCATGACGTAGTGACAGTTTTAACAAATATGTTTTTATAAATTTACATACTGCATCCTTTGGCTCCTCAGAGCGCAGACCTCTGATGAGTTAGTTCACTTGGAGGAAAAACACCTCTAGGATCTGGAAATGGGCTCCACAAAGTTTGCGCATTCTGAGAAACCTCAAACACGACTTCCCATTGTAATCTTACAGAGCTGTGACTGAGAGTCCGTTGACACTTCAGGACCGTATTTTGCCATCGGCATCGTTTGGGTTCAGAGCCACTGGATTTTTATCCACACAGCTGGTTTAGGTTGATTTAAGAGAGGCTGACAGGTAGCACAGATTGTTTCCCAATCCGGCTCCCAGGAGAGCCCTTCTCTGTCTGCCATATTCAGACTATACAGCTTGCCACCGACGTGAAAAATATCAACAAACACTACAACTACAAATACAGCCACATTGAAAGACAGAATTATGGTAAATCTGAACTGTCCAGATTGTTCAGATGAAGCAAGAAAAGCTGATATCATGGACTGCTGAACAGAGGAACAGTTTCTACCGTAGCTGCTGACCTGGGTCAAACAGAGGTCACGTTTACCTCACTGATAAGCTGACCTCTGACCTCACTTTGGTTTGATGCCTCTTTACTACTCGTCTAACCCTAACCCTCTTCTGTTCAACAGTGAAATGTGTATGCTGGTGATATGGAGTTAAAAATCACAATACCAGCAATAATAGCCACACAAACATCAAATACTGCTCCTGAAAAACATTTGTAATGCACTTCTTTAGGACACCAGTCACATAAAGTGTAATTAGCATCACTAAACTGCACATGTTTCAAAAATGTTTTGACATATACAATATTATTTATAATACTTCTATGAACAAATAGTGGAGAAAATAGTGAAGCAAAAATCCCAACAGTACTGACAGTGTCGGGGGGGGGGGGGGGGGGGGGGGGGGGGGGGTTAAACATAACCAATTGTAATTTATTGCTACAATGATAAATCACACTTCTCCTCATGATAAGAAATTTATCACGATATATGATGACCAATTAAATAAATGCTCATCCGTAGCTTATGGTGAGCCATAAGTTTAAAAAAACTGTCATTTTAAAACATGTTTTTCTTCTGTCAAATATATTGAAATTGTATCTATGTTTTCTGCTTAATAAGATAAGTCCAAGATAATATGTTTAGTATCAACTCAAACAAACAACAATGAACCGAGCAACTTTTATTAGACCTGGTCTCTGTTTTGATCATTTCTCCATACTTGATGACTTTTCCTGACATAGGTGAAGGGAGCCCAGACCCCTGAAGTAAGCATTAAATAATCTGTTTCCTGGATTAGCCTTAGCCAGAATGGAAACAAAACTGTGTCCTAATGTTGAAAGTTTTGAAAGTCACTCACCTTGTTGGAAAAACTGAATCAGTTGTAAGTTCCTTTGAAATAATATCTCAATCTCTCCCAGAACAGAATCAAAAAGAAAAGCTCCGCTGGAAATATTTTTACCAGTATTGCTGCCTTCCGCTGTAAATATTCACATATATGTATGTGAATATGTATCCCAGAAGTGTGTCTCTCTGCTTCGCTCAGTCCCGTCCTCCATCTGCTTCACCTCTCTGTTTACACTCCCTCTGACTCAAACTTCGGAGACGCCTCTCGTTCAGCTCAGCCTGCCTGTAAACCCACAACTACACTACAGCTTGTGTTTATTTCAGGGACATATTGTCACCGAACTTTCCAAGCAAATAGAACAGAATTAAAAACGTTTCCATGTTGTACAGCGTTTAAATATTTTAATAAAAGACATGAAAATAATGAGGAATAAAAACTCGTAAAAAATGACACTCATTTCATTCGATGTTGAGGAAAGCTTCATTTAACCTCTGATTAGCTGATAAGCATGCATCAGCTGCCATGTTTGATGTTCAACCACACTTGGCATCCGACGAACCCTTTCCGTTTTCAGATGGATTGAATCTGTGAGATGCTCAGAGCTTGAAATATTATCTCATTACGTAACATTGCTTTAAACGTTTTCCCAGTCTGTTGTTTTCCTGGGTTGTCATGACGCTGTTTGTTCACTAACAAACCTCTGAGGCCTTCACAAAACATACAGACAATAAATTATGCAGACACATAGTTCAGACATGAGTCTTTAGAAGGTAAATTGGCTGCTGTTTGTTTAGTGGGCTGGATAGTGCATGTGCACACCACACAGTTCAGCTTTATATTTGTAAGATATTTTGAAAACCACTATTCTTCTTACACTTCACAGCTGCATAATACTTTGTGTCATGTTGTTTTGCAATGAAAGCTGTGAATACTTATGTAAATGTGATTATCCTTAATAAATTCGCCATAAATGTCTAAAATGTTATTCCACATTGTTAAAATAAAGTGTTTGTGTGTACAATTTGGAGGAAAGATTCATTTAATGCAAGCTGGAGTAAGTAAGACTGTAACACAGGAGTATCAAACTTATTTTGCTTTGGGCCACATCAAGATCAAGAAAGTACTTGAGGCAGAAAGCTAAAACTACCTATAAAACTACCTATAAAAAACTATTAAAATATTAACAGAAAGCTGTCTCTGCATTTTCTCTTGAGATTAAATAATATTAAATATATTTTCACTGTCATGTACTGTGATTTTATTAACAAAATAATATTTAAAAACACAACTATTTCAGAGGTTACACATAAAAGCTTATGGGAGGCCGGATATGGAAAAAGTAAAGAAAACTTTCCGTCGTACAGATACGTCTCTCAGCTTAATGCACAAGCTCAGCTTTGAGCTGATTAGTACCAAATCTTGAAATAAAACACAACATCTGTTCAGGAAATTTGGTTTTAATAGACAAAAATATCACATCAATTATTTCCATAAAACAGAGACTTTTGCATCCTTGCGGAACGTTTTGTTTTCAGGCAGCAACAAGCCAACAAGTCCTTCTGGTGGAACATGGTTGTGTAATGTTTACACAGAGCAAAAAGCTGCTTTTTTCCTTTTTTCATTTCTTTGATTGATAAAACACAAGCAGGACCTGCTTTCCCAATGCTCCAGTTTCCCCGCATTCACACAGCAAACTGATTCCAGATCAGCGCCTCCAAATGTGCTTTAAAAATAGAAAGTGAAGCTAAGCTAAGATGTTCTTCGTCGGTCGGTAGAAACGCGGTTAAAAGTTTACAACACTATGATCCTGGTTACAGCCACGTAATCAGTCAAAAAGAACACAGAAAAAGCGGCGACATGTTTGATGATGTACATTAGGGCGGCTCTTTGATCATGTCAGAACACAGGCAGACATCTCTTTGGAAAACTTCAAGTTAAGGGGACACTTCACACACAAGCCGATAAAGTGCAACCCGTTATAGAGAAAAAGAGAGAGAGAAAGAGAGAGTGAAGGCAATCCAACCCTGATCATGAGCAGACAAGACCGATACCGAATAACTCCGTATCCATTCCCACGCCGATCCATACCGTTCATTAGCTGCGTTTCCATTAACTATAGAATTGTGCACATTTAAATTCTAAAAATAAATTCGCTAAACAGAAACATGCCAATTTCGAAGAAACTCACTGGTTTCGATTAAAAGGTTTTTACAGTGTGATGAGGTGGTTCTTCAGCCAAATGACATAAAAACATGTGTGTCATTCAAATGTTTTGAATCCATAAGTCTTCTGTAAAATCGCAGACTATCATTTCCCCATAACGCTGGATATGTATAGACACAATGTTTCCGATGAATTATGAATATTTCTAATGTAACTGTTTACATCTGTGGCCGCTAGGTTTTGTAAAGACTTATTGCATGAACAAACTTATTCATGTGTGGCTTTAGCTTAATTTCATATTCAACGGAAACAGGTTTTTTTGCAATTGCAAAATTTAGTTTCGTTTTTGAAATTTTTTTTTTATAAAGATTTGTGCACATTTGTAATGGAAACGCAGCTACTGTTACATTTGAGCATAACATAAATATGACTAGATAAATAAGACCCATATAATACTGTTACAAACGCACAAAGAATAAATAGAATTGACAAAAATATATGTAATCTATGCGACTTCCTACAGTTTTCATGTCGTTTCAACCAGAATCTAAAGCATACAATGCTAATCGCTCCTGGATAAACCTAGGAGGAAGAGAACTGATAATTTACAAGTTGGTCAGTAACGGCGAGTTGGAATGGGAGATTGCTGAGGGATGTGTGCTATCATGGATATTTGTGAACTTAGTGTTAACTGGACAGGCAGTGTGGTGCGTCGTTTTGCTGGAGTGTGTCGTATCGAGTGCTAACGGGAGGATCCGATCTGCAGGATCCCAACATCGGAATATTTTCATGCCGTCGCCTCAGTGGAGATGTAGGACGAAGGAGCCTGTTTGCACGGGACGCTGATGTTGTCATCATACGGAGGCAGCAGCACCTGCACATTAACAACAACAAAAAACACACAGGAGAATATTTTGATCAGCATTCTTTTGTTTTTCATAGAGTATGTGGTGCAATGCACAGGTCTAATATAGTTTTGTAACATTTAAAATTATTAAGCAGATGAACTTAGGGACTAATTTATAACTATTGTTAGAATACTGAAATTAAAAAGTACATATTGAGCAAATTTATATCAGGAATCTGTAGCATTGTGATACTTGAAATTAGAATTGGGCTCTAAACCAGACTGTTGACCACATGTTCAAAGTTCAAAGTCATTTTCACTCAGTCTTCTCACGTCCAGACCACAGCTAATCCTGTTTAATTACTTTGAAAATTTCAACCTTGCCTCATGTTAGCCTGTAAGCAAAAGGACAACAGGCATGAGGAAACGTAAAGGAGAAACATTATACAGTGCAAATAAAAGGATAAGGACAGAGAAGAAAAGAAATAAAGAAACTCAAAAGAAAGAAGAACGAAAGAAAGAAAACAAAAACAAAAGAAAGTTTGTTTTTAAGAGATCAGAGATGCAAACCTGAGATCCCATCAAATAAAATACTTAAGAGTCTTTAGCCTCCTCTTTATTTCCTCATTCAACAGCTGAGTAAACCTACACCAGCTGAAGTCACTTCTCGCCATGTGGCCGACAAAAATGTGAGCTCCCTAACGGTTCATCTGGCTTCATATACAACACCATGTGTCTCACTGATGGGTCCCATGTTTTAAACAATAAGCTATTGAGAAAGTCCGTTCCTACAGACAGGAACGGCCCTGGCCCTCAAACGCCTAACTGTTCACTTGTACCCGGGCATTATTTGTCGTTTCTCTTCTTTCCTGGAAAACTACGGTGAAGTTCTGTTTCATTTGTGCTAAATTTTATTTCTAATAAAAGGTAATAGCAGTCAGGAGAAACTTGTTGTAGCAACTGATTCCACTGACCGTCTTCAAGTTGATCTACACATATGATTTATTATTTTTATTTCTATTTTAAGATAAAGCATCGCATATTTATTTCATCCTTTCAAACAAGAATTTTGCTTCTATTTTTCCTAAATGTTCGGTTGAGAATCACTCTCTGTCTTGAACAACCCAGAACCAGAATCAACTTTATTTTGTTTTTGTGAAGTTCTTCTGCAAATGCAATATTAATTATATGAAATATTTTCCATTTTCCATTTTGTGCAAGTGTTTAACTTTAATTTAACATGTTCTTGACATTATAATGATGACCCAAAATAATAATAAAAAAACATTTTATTTATTTATTTTACATTTGTGAAATAAACCAATTTTGATATGGCCAATAAATAAATAAATGAATAAAGAGCTCTTCCTGATGCCAAAACATTTTATCCAAAAATGAGTTTTTTTTTGTTTTGTTTTGTTTTTCAAAATTGCCATGTTTCCTTTAAGCACATTTATTTTTGAAATATCAAAGTGCTCAATTATACGGCCAATGGAAACACAGCTAATGATGTGACGAGCTGTGTTGGACACAGCTGTTGTTTTACTTCAGCACAAAATGCTGCAAAAACGTATTTCGTTGCAAAATGGATCAAGTTTATACCTACTCAGCCGTAGCAAATGTTGCCGCCCCCCACCACCACATCAACCTCATAAAGAGAAACGACCCTCATTTCACTCTGATGCATTTTAATGGGAACCTTATTGCTTCTGTGTGGGAGTCGACCACTCAATGCTCGCCCAGAAATTCGTCCTACATGGACTCTATTTGTGCACTTTCGATCTCAACCATCGTTTTTACTTCTGTTTCAACACTCAGGCTGTTAACCAAAAGCCACAGAGCAGTCCGCAGTGTGTGTGTGTGCGTGTGTGTGCACCAGGCTCTAATTGAATACGCCTTGTTTTAACTGAAAAAACATGAAACCTTGAGGCTGATGCAGGGAGATAAATGGACAGGTTCCTGTTGTCAGGCAGCAGAGAGGCCTCCTACTTCCCTTCTGCACCGCCAGGTGTTTTACTCATCAGGACCCTGTAGACGTCCCAGCTTCCTAAACGTCCATGGTGACGCATAAAACCACACAGCGGATTAATATGTGGAGTGTTTGCTTGAAATGTGCTTGAAATGCTGCAGACTGGAAGCACATGTTCATCTAAATACGTGTGAAACTGAACAAGGTGGAACACTGGAAAATCATAAGAAAACAGGTGGTCCAACTTAAAAAAACAAGTTAATAATAAGTTGTTACAAATAATCACGTATGTATAGTAAGTTTCTTACGTTGTCATAAAGCAAATGTAGGTAAAGTTTGACAAACTTAATTTGATTACATGTAACAAATTAATTCCAATTTTTAAGTCGAAGCTTCGTTCTGTTTTTACAGTGAAGTCAAAACAAATGACTTTCCCACAGTAAAGTTAAAGAACTTTTCAAAGGTTTTCAAGGTAAGTCTTCAAACCACACTTTAGAAATAAAAGTACAAATTAACTTAAAAAGACTGTTTCAATTCACTATTGCATTACAAGTAAACTGAAATATAGCAACTTTTTATGCTAAATGTCTCTTACACACCCTAAACAACTGACTGGATTGAGAAAGTCACAAAAATATATATTTTTTAAAGTTTTCTGGCATTTAGCAAATAGAAATTATTTTTGGAAATTCAAATGGACCTGGAACAAGAAAAGTTTAATCTGATTTCACTTCACGCAATGAGGAAAAAAAGATCGCAGGTGTATTTTTATCATCCTATCAACTGCAAAAAATGTTTTCCAAACGCGGGTTTTGAATCAAACATTAGACTATGGCGTGCGGACATGCTGGTCTCTATGGAGACAGGTATTAAGAGCTGATGGTTAAAGCAGGTGATTAGTGTTTCCACTGCCTCCGTCCTGTCATGCTGTAAGTGGTTCTAATTAGTGAGTGGGTGGCAGCAGTGGAGCCTCAGGTCTCCATCCAGGCTGCAGGCTGATGGCTTTGGCAGAGCGGAGCCTCGTCCCTGTTCATCCAGCCTCTGTAAAGCCGCCTGCTGCCACAGAACGCCTTTATGTTTCCTTCCTGCCTTCGACATGTTGGCTACGCAGCGGACAGACTGGCTAACGCAGAAGGAAACCTACGCAGACGATAAAAACATGAGCGCAGGCCGGGACTGGATGAACGAAAAGAAAATATATATAATCTGTTTCTCTCCAGCTGTGAGGCGTGTTGATGAATTTAGAGGTGGAAGAAAGAAACAAATCGACATTAATCACTGTTTCATGCTGGATCCCGAGATGCTGACATAAACATTGTGGAAATATAAGTAAAATATATTGCAAAAAAGTCTTCATGCGCCTTGAATTTTTCCTCCTTTTTGTCACATAACGACTACAAAGTTGTATTTATTTTTTGATATAATGGGTTTTCTTGCAAGAGATCAACACAAAATAGATAAGTATTAGGAAAAGGAGAATTTTTTTTAGAAATATAAATCTGAAAAGTGTGGGATGTGAATATGTTCAGCCACCTCTATTGCATGATACCCCCAAATAAAGTCAAGTCCAAGTGAATCTGTCAATTACAGTTCAGTAACTAGTTTATGTAAAAATAGTCTCTGCATCGGAGTAGTGAGTGATTCTTAAAATGTATTCATATTGAACGTCACCTCACAAGTACAACAGCATTCACTCCTCTTGTGTGAAAAGGAGAAGTGAGATGTTTTTTGGTTAGCAATTTAAAACTGAGGATGATTTTTCTTTTTCTTCACTTAAACTCAAAACAAAAACAGTGGATTCTGTGGTTGATGTGTGACTCAGCGTGAAGCAGTTAAAGGGAGGATTAGCCATTCTGCGAAACGTTGTAAATGCTGTGCATATTTATGGTAATACAGTTTATTCTTCCACAGAACTATCTGCTTTCCAAGTATTCCGATCTGATGTGGAAATCGTCTTTACAGGTATTGTTAATAAAAGTTGTTTTGCACAGCTGTTCGCTGGACATGAAGACTGACAGAGATATTAGTGTAGAAGAGGAGGAGCTCAGCTGGCCGCTGGAACGCCTGCAGCACAGCTGGGCTGCCAAAAGGCATAAACTCAGGGTTTTTTTCTCCAGCTTCTGTCTAAAGTTCCTGCTCTCACTGGAGAAACGGGAATAAATGACAGATAGTTTTGCTTAATAAAACTTGTTTAGAGCCACAAATGTTAAATTAAGTTTTGGGAAAAGCTTCTTTTTTTTTAGGAAATATTTACTATAGGAATTTTTTTGTAATTGTTGA
Source organism: Poecilia picta (assembly GCA_033032245.1). Classification (NCBI taxonomy): domain Eukaryota; kingdom Metazoa; phylum Chordata; class Actinopteri; order Cyprinodontiformes; family Poeciliidae; genus Poecilia; species Poecilia picta. The sequence goes on along the minus strand of CM065368.1, from coordinate 30,512,717 downwards.
AGAACTACAATTTTATTTCTATTTTTAGATTTAAAACAAATTCAAATGTTTGCAAAAAAAATATGGATATTGATATAACTATGTAAGAAAAAAAAGCTTATAGTTTCCAAAATACTGATAAGAGCTGCTACTTTTAGAGTCATTCTGTTGTAGAGGTTTTGTGGAATTATTCATTGAAAAAACAGGGAAAAAACTAATAAAACATAAAAAACCTTTGTTAATATACTGTATCTATACTTAAAAATATTAGTTTAGCAAAATTTGTGGAACACAGCAAAAACACAAAATCTTGCTGAGTATTTTAGTCAAGTTTCTAGTGTGAATATCTCAATACACTTAAAATAAGACAAAACTAACTCATAATTAAGTTTTAAGGGATGATATAGACGCTTGTTCTTAATATTAATGAAGAAATTCTAGTTCCTCTTTTAGATTATTGTACTTATAATATTTTTCCATCTCAGTCTGTCGATGAAATTAGAACTTTTTCATCAATCGTAAGGAATCACAGACTTAAAACAAGCTCCTATATCTTGTTGAAAACTTACCTGCTATTAGTTTGTGTTGTCTTATTTTAAGTCTTCTAATACATTTGTGGTAGAAATTAGATTAAAAAAAATACGTGGTAAGATTTTGTGTTTTTGCAGTGAAGCTCCAGAGTCACACGTTGCGGACTGAGTGACAATGTTCCTGAAATAAATGGATTCATTTTTTTATGCTTTAATTGGATTTATTGAACGTGTGTGTAGACGTGACTCACTGTGGTGTCGTTGGTTGTGACGTAGAGCAGGATTTCAGAACCGCCCCTGCCGCTCACGTATCTGTAGCAGTTCCACACGCAGGCGATCAGGTAGGCCTGGGATGGGACAGGAGAAAAGCAAAGGAGGGCCTCAGATGACCTCATACCAACTCTACCAACTGGGAAAAATGTTGAAGAGTTTACAACAGTAATCGACGATAATCGGTGATTCTAGGCAAACATGTTTGTCTTCAAAAGACAGAAACCGAGCAGCAGTCTGTTTAATATTTCTCTAAGAGTTCATGTAAATTTGCAGTCGGGTCGCCTCATCCCCAGAGAAGCCGTGTTAAATGATTTACTTCCTGCATGCAGACATGTGTGCTGCCCTACATGAGCAGCATGCCTCGCAGCGCATGAAAGGCTGGAGTTGGTTCTCAGCTTACTGGATTTGCTTGAGACCCATCCATCATTTAGCAGAAGAAGGAGAAACAAGCTCCTGTTCTTCTTTATCCACAGAATCCTTTTTGCTCTCGGCAGGCGGATCGCCACCGGAGCTCCTCTGTTCAACACAACACCATCTGCCGAGTCCATCCACCCGTCCATCTGCTCCACGGCCCAAAGCCGCTCTGAGCGCGCTTTGCTTTCTTACTGTCACAGCCCAATTAGACGAACAAGTGTGATTTAAAGAGGCCTTCGCAGGAAGGCAAAGATCTGCTTTCTGGGGCGTGGCAGGAAGGGGCGGAGCTGGGTGGGCTGGGGCGGGGCAGGGCAGGGAGGGGCGGAGCTTTAGTCATTTAACCTCCCAGCTCTCTGCAGAGGAGGATCAGTGTGAGATCAGGATGATGGTTTGTAGATAACACAAACCAAGGAAGAGTTTTCTTCAGCTGGGTGGAGATCAATAATGCAGCACTGCCCCTCCCTTACCTACTGCTGCACACTACAGTCATATTCAGTGAATTAGAAAATATGTCCAGATGAGACTCGTTTGTCAGACTGAAAGTACCTTTTGAAAGTAGCAACCTATAACCACATACTTTTAAATAAGCCCACATTTCTGTTTTTAAAAATATTTCTTTAATTGGTTTGACATAATGTTCTAATTTTAATTCTTACGTTTTCATTAGCCTTACGTGGAAAATCATCATGAGTAACAGAAATAAAGGCTTCCAAACATCCATCTGTGTGGAATGAATGGAGATGATATGTTTCCCTTTGTGATAAAGTTCCTGACATATATGGAGCTTTTCAGTGGTATTCTCATTTATTCAGTGGGTCGTTTTCAAGAGGAATCTCCCTTTTTGGAAGATATATGGGTTGAAAAACACACAGTGACCTTGTTACATCTGACAAGAAGCAGACTGCAAGCTAGAAAATTTAACAGAAATCCTGATTAATACTGGCATTTATTACTCTATAAAAGATTATTACAGAAAAAATGAAAATATTTTACACACTAAGCATTTGAAAACTACAAAATTTAGCATATATTGTATTATTAATAATCAATATTATTAACTATTTTAGCGACACACAGTAATTGAGAAGTGGGAAAAATTCCACAGAAACTATTTAATAATCAATAATTTTATAATTTTTACATAATGTTAATTATATGTAATTTTTTGGCTTTAACTTCATTTTATAAAATAGAAACAAAAATATTATAAAATTACATATCTCTATGTTTCAATGATCACATATCTATTAATAAATGTGTGTCTTAGTATCATGCTGTAATCTCATTACTGCCTATGAAAACTTAAAAACACTTTAACAGGGCTCAAATAGACTTCCAACTGAGAATATGTGAAAGAAATATTATAAAAAGTATTTATACTGATAAAAAAACACTTGAATGTATGCCTGGATTCTTACTATGAAGTCAAAGAAGGTTTTACCTTAAAGCCGATGATGCAGCCAATGAAGAGCAGCACAACGAGGACCAGGCAGATGTTACTGAGCGCAGCCACTTCCTCTTTGTAAGGGAAATTATCCGGCTGCAAACAAGTAAAAAAAAAACAACCATCATTAAACAGCCAACAGGTAAGCATAAAGGAGCGTACCTCATTTTTACTTATATGATGTGACTCTTACCAGCTGCTGCAGGTAATCCTGTATTGTGTTTGGATACACCACAATGCTGACAGCCACCAGGGCGTTGAGAGCAAAGTCAAATATTTGGTAGCAGAAAAAGGGGATGATCCATGCGGCACGCAGCTGTGGCAAAAACGTTTGTGAGACAGAAAGGTAGAATTCTTCCACAGAAAAAAAAGATATTACAAAATAACCATTAAGTTTACCTTATATGCACCATATGTTGCCATTCCACATATGAGGATCATCAGCAGGGAGATTGCTGAGGCAATGCACATGTCTGCAATAGCAAAATAAAAAATATATATTAGAAATTCAAACTAGAAATAGAAACAATAAAGGTATGCCGCCTCTGTCAAGCAGAAAAGGAATAAACCTCAGTTTTTTGCCTCACTCGCTTTTTGTTTTACCTCACATCACCCTCAGCGTAACAGGGAAACCAATAACTCTGTTACATAAAGTAAGAGCTTGGTACAATCAGATAAAGCACCAGCAGCACTGGGACAGATCACTGAGACAACATCTTACAACATGTGAATCAATAACTTATTATCCAGCATTTCTTTAATCAACTGAAGCTGAATCATCCAGTGAATCACATCTTGTCCAGAAAGTATGTCCCTTTGTTTGAAGCGACTAATTTACCTGAATGTCAAGAGAGCTGACAGAATTAGAACCTGAGAATTGTGAACAACAAAAACAAAAGTGTGACTAAAGACCTCATTTGCGATTAATCTCATTTGTATTTAGACAATTACAAGTATTCTTATACATTTTTTTAATCTGTGTTGCAAGTATATTCCCATATTGTTCTTTAAATGCTTTAAATTTAAGGAAATAAGTGTGATTGTATTTTTATCCAAAATAGAGCAATTGTGCAATAATACTCTATTTTGTGTTCTAGCTAATCTGGACATGTTTAGCTGGACTGTTGGTGACTATTAGCCATGTTTGCTAATAGCGGACAACAAATGTAGCTAACATACAGCAAAATGTTACTTTTAACATCTAGTCTTTGTCTCCTGGTGACTTTAAATCCATTAGTCACCTTAACATGCCTTTAGGAGCGCTTTATTTTCAAACAAATGCAAAGCAAACATCAGGGTGTTGTGTTAAAAAAAAAAGCTGTTTCCAGTTTCCTTAGTCTCTACAAAAATATGTAGTTGCCATTAATTATATATTCACAGAGTAGATCATGTCATAATGAAAATAGTATTTTTATTGATTGTGTAGAGCAGTTTTGGTTGACGGTGTTAGTTTTCTTATTGAGTAAAATGAATAGATTATCTCAAATCAGCAGAAAGCAACAGTCACTACATAGACATTCTCTCTAACTTTTAGTGTTTGTCCAGCCTTGGCACTGAAAACTCCTCAGATAAATAAATCACATTAAAGTGTTCTAGTTTCCGTGTGTGTTTCAAAAGAAGAGGCTGTGTGTGGGACACAGTTGGCCTTACAAGGAAACTCTAATCCTGGGACTTTATAGTTGTTCTGAATCAGAGAATCTGAATGAATGGCATGTGGTGGCGGTAAACAAGACCAGAGCACTCCTGGACTAAGACGGATTTATCTAATTCTTTGGACAGATGGAAAGTAGGTTTGCATGACTGCTTTGGGGTGTTAAAGTCACACAAAGGTGTTTACTGTCCACTACTTAGAGAGGTAGTCAACTAAAACAGTCAAGTGTCGCATTAGTTTCACAGAGAAAACCAATCAGAAAATCTAGCTTCAAACAGTGCAGAAACAACACTTAACTTGTCAATTAATCAACAATTCATTTTACAGCAAAAGTACCAAAGATAAAGAGCCGTGGAGTAATATTAACACTAACACCCCTTAAATTTTCCCATATTTTTTATGTTACAGCAACAAACTTCAATGTATTTTAGCAGGGTTTTGTATGATAGACCAAGTAAGTGCATAGTAGCGAGTTGGGTGGGAAACACACTGTGACTTTCTACTTATAACTTTGGTTTTAGGATACTTACTGGCATCATCCATGACATCCAGGTCATTGGCCAACTCGGCACTGGTCAGATGGTACTTTTCTGGATCACTGAGGGCCGTGAGCAGGATGAGTAACACCACGGCATTGATGAGCTTAGGAACAGAGGATATATGGGTAAGAAACAGGCAAAGTACAGTGGAGTTGTAGAGCTTAAAAAGCACATATGAAATCTAGGTTTCGTGCAGATGTAAAGTGGATACTGGAACATTAAAGGTCTGCTTGGAAATGTGTGTTTTTTGTACAACACAATCTCTGGCCTGTGCAGGTCATTATGCTGATGACTCATTCATCTCTATTGATGGGGTGAAGCAACGGAACTTTCTTGGCATTCAATAGGCAACCTGACACCAAACCTGTTACCTGAAGAGACCTGCTGCTGATTTATTGATAGCAGGTATAGAAAGGATTTTTCCACAGGGCCTTTAAATTTACTTTAAAAGGCTGCTGGGTTTTCTCCTTATTGTCAATTAGGAGACAATAACCTGGAATAAACTGTGATAGTTGGATGCACTTTAGCTGCACATGTCATCTGGACGATAAATTATGACAGAAATTATTGCAATAAAAGAAAACATTGTTATTTTTACTTAATGTATAGATAAAAGCATAATAATTCAAATTCAACCCTCTACAATATCAATAAGTTCCAATTTTGTAAAGAACACTTTACCCTGGACAAGGAAGATATTTTAAATGTACATATAAAAAATAACAATACAAAAAAGACCAAAAACAATAAATTGAAAATTAAACCCAACGCAACTGAAGCTGTAAATAAATTAGATTCCAAAGTCTCTTTAAAATAAAACAGCCCTTCAAAAAATATGAATGGGCATTATTGGGGGGCTTTTAACTTATCACGCGATTAATTGATTAATTGCTTATTACGACAGTCTTACAAACCTATAAAAATGACCAGAATACCCTGGAATAATATTTCATCCTTTTGTTGGAGTACAGTATCCAACCTGGATTCCTAAAACCAGGCCACGCCTCCCCGCTGCTGCCGCTGCCGAATGTCTGCAGGGACGCAGAGGGACACAGACGATGCTCACCATATACCAGACCCCCAGGATGATGGTTCCTGTGCGGACATGGCAGCACAGGCAGCAGCTTGTGGAGTACCAGCGGTCCCACGGGGACATCATCATCTTGTCTGTGAGCATTTACACGCAGAGTCGGTGACGGGTCGGGTTGGGAAGAAAAGCAGTCGCCTCGTCGTCCGAAGGACGTCCGCCGAGCTCCGAGTCTCACCGAGAAATGACGAGAAGCGAAGCTCTTCGCTGTCGGGTGTTTACGCGTCGCTTGAGCGGATTATAAACGCGCTGCCGCGTCAAGTTCGACGCCATCAGAGGCGGAAAGCGGAAGTCTGATTCCAAATTAAAGGCTGAATTTCACATTGACGCAAAAATGTTGAACAAATTACTCGAATAGGGATTATTTGAAATTTTATAACAAACACATTTTCAGTGTCCTTTATCTTCCTCAGGTGAAGGAAGGAATTAGTTAGCCTGTGTAGAACTGTGAACTGTACTCAGAAGCTGGATCTTCTTAATTTTAATTAGGAAAATTCATTGGGGTGAACAAACATATTTTAGTCCAAGTTTTGGTCTAATTACTTAACCTAAAATTATTTTTGAAGAGTACTTCCGGTGAATCACTGGCTAATCTGTGCTATCTTGATTGGACAACAAGGGCGCCCTCAAGCCTAAAACACCGAAAGGAGATTGAATCAAATCCGATTATGTAATGCAGGTTCGAGAAAGTTACTAAACGGATTAAACTCAGAACATGAATCTGGAAATTACGGGTCAATTCTTTATACAGATCCATTTAATTATTATTATTTTTTTTTTACCGTTGAAGCTGTGCTAAAAGATAAAGCAGCCTAACATCGCTATATAATTCGTAATATTTCACAAGGCAAATAATTGATAGAAGAGTAATTAATAGAAATCCAACAGACATAGCGGTCATCACATGCTGTTTGAACAGCTGAATCAACGTAATTTAATCATTAAATGCAGGGAGTGAGTGACATCTTTCATTCTGTGGATAACAGATTGCTCTTATGGAGGCAGTATGCTACAGTGCCTTGCGGAAGTATTCGGCCACCTTGAACTTTTAAACCTTTTGTTGCTTTTCAGGCTTCAAACGCCCCTCTTTGCAGTTTTTTGTTTAAAATATCCAATTAATTTTGTTCCACCTCACGATTGTGTCCCACTTATTGATTCTTCACAAAATAAAAATTTTAGATCTTCATGTTTGAAGCAGTGAGGACACTGAGGGAAGACATCTCTAACTGAGCGGACTTGCCAATTACGTTTTACAAAGGAATTTTAAAAAGCATTACCTGTTAATGCTCTGAATACAGCGTGCAGCAGCTGCCGAGTTACATATTTGCAGGCACATCAAGAAAAAAGGTACAGGAAATATTGGTGGGGACTGTCCACCTTCATGCCAGAGTTGGTGTGGACATGGCCACACCAGTCCTTCAGGAAGTTACACTTATGCATTAATCCAACAGAAAACTAGATTACATCATATGTGGTAAAAACCAAGAAATGTAGATGCATTATTAAATACTACAGCTCTGTAATGGAATCCATTTTTAGCAGCGTATATCAATGGGTCAACTCCCTACACCTCATTCATTTAGTCATAGAATAAACAGTGATTACACAATAAATGAGTAGTTCAGGGACGCTCAATATTATTCAGTTTATTGAGTAAAAGTCGGGAGTTTTCCTGGCTTATTTTCTTCATTATTTGATTTGAAACAGAACAGAAACATAAAGGCTTTAAGGATTCAAAATTTACTCATATTTACGATTTACACTTATTTTAAATAAAAGCATATACTATATCAATTTATCATAAGATTGTAAAAGTGGTAGTAATTAGACCAAAGATAGAAAAACTGGCCTTTATTTAGTCTTTTTACATATGGCTTTAGCTTTTCTTTTCTTACAAACAAGTTTTACAAAAAGATTCGGAGGACTTCTGAATCAAGCAGAGGTGGAAAACAAAAGAAAAAAAAAAAACTAAGAGGCTGACAACAATGACCTGTTTGCCATCAGAGGCCCCCCGCCCCCTTGCCCTTGCAGCATGGCTGCGGCTGACAGCAACTGGCCATAAAAAAGACAGCAAGAGAACATTTTGTCGACACACGGCAGGAAAATGGACGAGACGAACCAGATGGACAGAGGTGGTGACATTTTTTCCAGAATCACAGGAAGAAAAAGCAAGAAACGTAGAGCCGACGCGAGTCCCTTTTCTGGGCCCGACGAGGCTCATTTACATCACGACAAGTTTACAACTTGTAGAGCTTCCAACCTGAAACCGCCGACATCAGAGTAGGTTAAAAGAAGCCGCGTCGCCCCATTCGGCCCAGTGTTGTGAGCGCCACCACAGGATTTCTAAACTTCATCAGTATTTTTCCTACAGGTATAAGGACTAAATTACAGCTCCTTCAGTTATTTAATTCAGTGGAATTAGAAGACGTTATCAGAAAGATCAAATGCATACATAGAAATCATCAACACCTCATCACATTAGATTGCACTGCATTAAAATTTCAGTTTTCAAGGATCCACCAAACTGGCACATGATGTGTATTAAAAAAAAAAAGTCGTTTTCAGACACGTTTTTCTTTCTTTTTTTTCTCCTGGTAAAGTTCGTCAACAGCGACCGTCGTTCCAAATCCCTGTGAGAGAAGGTGTTGCATAAGCAGGATGTGAAGTCTCTTGCATACGGAGGCGTCTCATGTCTCTCTCCTCGCCTTCTTCTTCTTCGCAGGTTTGGGCACTTGGCTCTCCTCGGTTTTTTCTGTGAAAACGAGGTAAAGAACACCTTCAACGCATGAGGCAGAAAGTTAAATCATGAAAAACTAGTTGTTTAGAAAAGTTGGAGCATTATAGAACTCTTGGATTACAAAAAACCCAACAACCTTCTGTGATTTTTTATTTTAGTTTTAAGTACTTTGCAATCTTTTGGGAACAAGTCCGACTTGAGCAATTAAAATGCCTAATCCAAGACATTTTGTACTTGCCTGACTAAATTATCCTAACTCCTATAATGAGCTCAGTAGATGAGCAGTTCCACCAGGTGTTTGCTAATTGCTGCTGGCTAGTCTGAAGGAGCTGAGTTCTATAAAAGGAAAGCTGCTCTGTGAGGCACAAACTTGGAAACTGCAGCTCTGAGGAGGAGCTGCGTCTTAAAAGTGGAGCTAGGTCCTGCCAGGAGTTTGGTTGCCATGGGAGATTAAAGTATTTATTGAAAATTTATGAAAGAATCAAGGTAACACACCAGATAATGTAATGTGAAGCTACAAAAATAAAATAAAAAAGTTGATTAATCATGATACAGTCCCTTCAATAACTCCTATTCATTGTCTTACAATTTTTCTTTTTTTTTTACCAAATAGAAAAATTAAAATAAATTGCATTATGGTTGTTTACTTTGAAAACAAAATGTACCGATTCATTAGTTTTTGTGAATCAGTAAATCAGTTAATTTTTATGAATCAACAAAAAGTCAAAGCTTTGCTTATACTTGCAGTGTAGTCACATGCCTGAACAGCGCCCCCTAGAAAAGCATTGTACCGAGTGTGACGTTCTTACTTTGCTGTGTCGGAGCAGGAAGGTTGTTCTGCTTGGCAGCAGGTTCTCCATCGGTTGGCTTCAGTGGCACTTGTGTGACAGGGGGTTTCTGGGATATGGTGTCCTTCACAGGTCGATCTCCTCTCACCTATTCAGAGAAGGAAACAAAAAACTTTTACATTATTAATTGGGGTGGTTGGGGGTTAGCTGAAAAAAAAAACAGAATAAAGATGGACCAAAAAACACTTTGCTTGTGACGGTTAAGGCAAATTATCTTATTTCAACTGTTTGTTGAACCCAGACGAGCTTATAAGGGAATGAGCCATTAACACGGCTTATCCAATCCCCTGCCCCGTCCGTCCCACTGACCTCCACAGCAGCTGCCTTGACAGGCTGGACGGCAGCAGCGTTCTCCTGAACAGGTAGTGGCTTCTTCACTGAAACGGCAGGTGCAGGTGCCGCTTCCTTCGCCGGCTCGTCCACCTTCACAGGACGTGGGACAGAGGAGGAAATTAAATTGTACTAATTGGTAAATTTAGCCAAGTACAAACAAGTTCAATGCTACAGTTTGATTGATTCCACAACCAAAAGACCTTAAGAGTCATCTGAATTTCTCCAGAGGTTAGATCTCTTTCTTTACCTGGCCAGGTGTTCCTCCCTCCTCGGAAGTCTTCTTCTTCTTCTTTTTCTTCTTTTTAGTTTTGGTCGCTCCATCAGTAGTGGCATCACCTTTGTCCTTATCATCTTCATCATCATCCTTTAAACAATGAAAGGGACAAACAAAAAAAGTCTAAGAACCGTAAACACTGAACAGAAAAAAAAAACCAGCGCCTTGTGAAGGTACTTGGAACTTCTTCTAAGTCACAAGTTGTATCAATTTAGCTTCTTCTTCAAGAAGTTAAAATACACTTGAGTTACTTTGGAACCCAAAACTGTAAAGAATTATATTTGAAAATGCTACAATTACTTCGGTAACTTTTAGACTCTACCATATATTAAGATGTTAAAAAACACACATGGGGATGGAGATGGTTTTTGTATGTCAAATGTCCAGTATGCCACAAGGTTTTTTTGACAACTTTTTGAACTTGTATGATCAGATGAAGTTAACTTTTGTTTACATTCAAGTTGTAAGAAATTAACTCTATTTTGTCCATATCTTTGCAAGAAATAACACATTTTTAAAGAATCAAGCCAAAATAGAGTTGAGGAACAAACCACCTATTTCCACCTGTTGCCTTTTCTAAAGAATATTTTTGGTTTTAGAACTTAAAAAGCTGCAGTGTTGGCCGCCTTATTATGATGATCATTTTTACTTAAGTTTTTTTAACTGAACCGAAACACACTGAATTCCGCAGCAGACCTACATGTCGAGGTTGTCATAGTCAAGCTAGCATAACCGGCCTACTTCCCTCTCCTTCACTATACGTTTTCGTAAACTTTCTCCTGACCTGTGAACTGTGACACTCTTGGACCTTGTTATCTAGATGTGCTGACAGTTAGTAGCAAAGAACTGCATTCCTTTTTCTTTTATACATCACGTGTACATTTAAGATTTAGCAAGTTATGTTGACAACTTGGCAGCTAAAACCAATGGTAGTCATCATCAGTGAGTAGTCTTTTTTGCCCTCCAGCAGGAAGTTGGATGGTTGGATCTTGTGTGCCTGATGTCATGCTGCAACATGTCTGTTGTTTTGTTTTTTACATAAAATCTCTATGTACAATGAAGCTTATATATTATAATGTAGCAAAATATGGAAAGGTAGACCCATCATTTAGCTGATTAAAGTTTCCAGCTAATTTCCATCAAGTTAATCAGGATGGTGTGTGGACTCACAGCCGCCGCGATCAGAGCAGCCTTGTCTGGCTCAGGGAGGAGCGGCTCCTGAAGCTGGGCCGGCTCGGCGGTGGGCTCCTCGTAGTTCCCCCAGGCTTCAGATGGAGCGTTCCAGTCAGAGCCGGGGTCGCCCGAACCTCCGTCTGAAAAACACACATATTGACCGGCTGGATCTTAACCACGATGGCACGTTACTTCAAATGAAAGGCTTTAAGAGAAAAAAGAAAGGAAAGGAAAGTAAGGAAAAAAAATAAAAAACAGCGTACTGAGTCCAGACCACTCATCGTCCACTCTGGGCTGATTGAGCCAGGTCATGTCGCTCACAGGTTGGGCCTCTACAAAACACAATCAGTTCATCAAATAAACAGAGGAGAGAAAAAAAAAAAAACCTTAGAAGACTTCGCCATCTAGTGGCGAGACACTCTACAAGACAAGCAGCAAACTTACGAGGAACTCCCAGACCGCTTAGAGACACCAGATTGAGTTCTGGTGAGGGAACCGGCACAGCCCACGACTCTGAAACACAGACACACATTTCACACACACACATTTCCACATTTCACACACACACACGTAGTGAAAGTGCGGCTCAATTCAGTTACTAAATGACTGAAACTCAACCAAGTAATCTACTTGACTACATTTTATTTTCCAGTGGGTCAGGGATAAACTCTACAAACATTAAAGGATCTTGGGCTCAAACGGGTCTTCCGAAGCATACAGCAAAAAAGATTGCAAAGTGTCTTAAGCGCAACAAAGTCAATGAGTTTATTAGGGCTGAAACGATTCCTCAAACGATTCCAGTACCTTGATTATTAAAATTCCTCGAGGAAAATTTATCTGCTTCAAAGCTTCATTAAGTTATGTTTTTTTTCTGTAGCACAGCGTGTTCCCCTCGGATCATTATTTGTGGGGGCAGCGCTCTGACTTCCGCCTATGAGTTGTGGTGAAGTGCTACCAGGATGGTGGTGAATTGCTTGGCGTTTTGTGAGGGTTTGGGGACAAATAAGGATCATTGAACTTTGCAGTATGACGGTTGGAGTACAACAGATTTTCTGCTGTCGGAACGGTGGGAATACAAGAAAGAAAGAGAGAGAGATCCGATTCCTCGATTAATCGTAAAAATATTCTAGAGTACTCGATTACTAACGTATTCTTTTACAACAGCCCTAGTTTTTATACATATCCAATACAAAGTCCTGATCTCAGTTGTATGAAGACGTTGTGGGCAGATCTGAACAGGTGTGTGAAAGTGAGGCGGCCTGCAAAATGGACTCGGGTCAACCTGTTCTGTCAGGAGAGACGGACCAGAACTCCAGAAAACTACTGAGGAAGGAAACCCAAAAAAACGTCATACTGTTTGGAAACCTCTGATTTTGAACACACTAATAAACAAATTGCTAACATCTTGCATTCTTGTAAAACAAGAGAAGCTTGATCCGATTAGGTCTCTTGATTTGGTTGAATTTTATCAAGGAGGATAAGAATAACAACAATATGAATGTGAAACATTTTAGACATGTTGAAAACAAGTAACATTTTATGTTAGATGTCTACAGAGATATATATACATTTTATTTTGTGCTTGTAGTGCAAAAAAATGGAAAAGTAATGTCTTAAAATTTCTAACTATTAATATCTCTCCAAAACAATATCATACCAAGTAAAAAAAAAAAGAAAAATAAACATGTTTACCATCTGAACCTGCTCTCCAAAGTGAAGCCGTTTGCCTCTGGGTTGTCCAGGAACTCGTCTTTGGAGCAGCGCTCTGTGGTGTGACCTTCACTGCCATATCAGCGGTGGCAGCGGCCACCTCCGGCACCACACTGCTGTTGGCTAACAACAAAGAATACAAATGAATAAATACATAAAGAAAACACAAAATAAACTGCACTGGAAAGACTTCAGATTTAAAGGACTTATGTCTGTTCCCCTACATAAAGCTGCTCTCGCAAAGGGTTGAGAGTCTGAATCAATAAGTCGACAAAGTGAGACGCTTGTGCTGGTAATTACCTTGAGAGACAGCGGCTTCAGCCTTCTCTGCCTTCGCTTTCGCAGATTCTCCTGAGGACGGAAAAAGGTCAACAAAGGTCACGAGCGCCATCCACGCAAGGCTGTTTTCAAAGGGTAAACACTCGGCCCCTTCAGGGAACGCTCACAGAAGATTTCATTCCCCGTGGTAATCATGTTTTTAGTACGCCTCATCAACAGGAGACCAACCAGGGAGAGGCGAAAACAAAAGAAACACACCAAATAACTGAACTTGATTAAGCTGCTGTCGGCCACAGGAAACCTTCACATTTCATCTGAAACCTGAGATAATAACACATGTAACCTTTTTTCTTCTTCTGGCTGGCGGGAGGTGCAGGTGGCGCCGCGGAGGCTCTGGGCTGCTCCGGCGGAGCGTTCACAGGTGTGTCTCCTCCTCCAGGACTGGCAGAGCCGTCGCTCGAGTTCTTATCTTTCTTGCGCTGCTCACGTTTCTCCTTGTTGCTGACCTTGGTCTCCCATGTGCCTGAAAACGCACACTTCACAGCGTTAAAGGACTGATTATGGCTCAGAAAGAACATGCGGCTGTAGTCGCGTATGAAGAGTGCTGAAAGCATTTAAATTTAATGCAAGACATGACAAATTAACTCATGTAATACAGACTTACATGCATTTACCACTGGTTAAACTATTTTTTTTTAATAATTTCACCTTCTTCTGGTTCTTTGCCATCCCCAGCTGCTGCCTTGGTCTCCTTCACAGCTGGTTTGACCTTCTTTTTGGCTTTCTTTGTCTGTAAATATGCAATATAAATAGGGTAAAAATGTACAACTCATTACACAGGAGTAAGATAAAGGGAAAACATGGACAACACGGTGATAAGGGGGAAAAATCCCTGAAATTCATAAAGACTGTACTAAAGCTAAAGTACTGAACCTCATATTTCAGTCTATGGACTTCCACAACGTGGAATGGACTTTCCTGCTCTGCGTTTATATGAATGTACCAAAAATTGCGAAGCTTTTCTTAGTATGGTGCAACATTTGACGCAGATGTAACCAGGAACAGAAATGGTTTCCATTCATAATTACCTCTGCAACCTTGTCGGTCTTGGCTTGCGGCGGGGGAGTCTGGTGATGTGGCAGCGTCTCCTCACACGCTGTGGCTCCTTCCTGTGCTTCAGCAACAGCTCTCCCGTTCGGCTGAGCTTTCTAAGAATATACAGAAGAATAAAGAAGACCATAAAGTCTCTTAATAGTCAAACCAACATTCAGTTGAAAATAAAAGCCTTTAATGGAGCCAACTCCCTCTTGAGCCAGAGGCTAGCTAGGTTAGCCGTCACATTGCTGCCAACTGTCACAGTGGCGTTAGCCTGTCAACTAGCCCCGCAAACGGCGCGGCTCAATAAGCCCCGTTTTCATTCACCCACCTTCTCCGCCTTCTTCTTCTTTTTCTTCGGTTCCTCCGCTTTCACGGGCTTACTGGCTCCCCGTTTTCCCTCGACCCCGTCGTCCACAGGACTTACAGCTGGTCGCTTCCGGAAGATAGTCCGGCAGACTGAGGCCCACAGGGCGACCATCAGCAGCAGCCCGCTGCATGCCGCAAGGAGGATTAGCCATGGCGGAATAAGCTCCGGCTTCAGTCCCACGTCCACGCCGAATTCGGAGCGGAGCCACTCCAGGCCTTTGGTCAACAGTTCATTCAGACGGCTTGTAAGCAGACTGAGCTGCTGAGAGGCCGCGTCCTGCCACTGCTCCATCCCTCTTTATTTCAGACAGCAGACTGATTATTCACGCTGCGCTCACCGCTACTCGCGGAGCTAGCAAGCCACGCTAGCTAAAAATAACGGAACGACTCCGACATGATGGCAAACAATGAAATCATCAGCCAGCAGCATCGGCCAAGATGGGGACACTGCTGACTCACAGGACCTTGAACGCGCCGCCGAGATAGTATATCAGCTAACTGGCCAGTGAGCCAACGGTTATCATTATTAGCTTATGTGCCCTTAATCTGAGCAGCACAATACATCTAATGTGACCGACCGCGCGAGCAGCAAGTTCACCTCATATGGCTCCGTTATGACTGGAGAAACGCTGCGTTCAAGGCGGTTGGAAAAACCAACATTCCAGGCTGTACCCCGTATAAACGAGTCGTAGTAGCGTAGTAGAATTCCAAAAAGATTGAATAAGTTTTAGATATTGCTCCAAAAATATATCATTAAAATATTTCGGCAAAGACAGGAAAATAGTTGCATGAGAGACTAGCCCTAGATTCGTGTCGCTATGTTCCTTAGCCCAATTTTACTGTACAAAAATAGCCACACATAATATGCAGTTGTTTTCATAGATTTTACTTTTAAATTAAGTTTGTCACCCAAAGACGTTAATATAATCACATATTTGATTTAAAAACGAAAAAAAATTTACACCAGTTGTTAAATGGGACGGTGCAAGGACCTGATTAGCTGAGGCACGGTTTACAAAAAAATAATCGATTTTCTATTTAAGAGAATTGCTATATTATTTTCCTTCAGTATTGTTTAACATTGTTGTGACAGAAAACATACTAATCTATTATAATTTTTAAAAATGGGCATTCTAAATCAAGCTAAAAGCTTATAATTTCAGTCACAAACATGAACAAGTCAAAAAGTGCAATGGAACCTTCTAAACAAAAGAAGCGAAACACCATGGACAACTTATTTACATCCAAGTTTATTTTGAAATTCCCTACTCCCCCTGTACAAGAAAAAGAAACTTTCCACAAAGGCAGCAGTGATCTGTCAGAGATAGTACTTTCATAGGGAAGGAAACAAAATCGTAACCACAGTGTCTTTTTCGTCCTGTTCATGTCTACTGCTGTCATCTTTGGCTAGGATTTTGGGCTGACAGCTTCCTGGCAAACCCAGTTCCTGGGAAGCAAAAAGTTTAAGCCAATAGAATAGAGCGGTGGGCTTTACATTTTACAGTGCCAATGCAGGAATGTTATGGACCTCTTCATTACCACAAAGAAAAACCTATAAAAATTAAAATATGCAGTTTGTGTTCAGAACACAAACAAATATTAATTGATGGGGAGACAGAGACCATATGTTGAATTTAATAAAACTGGACAAAAAAAATGAATCTACAAAAATGGAACTAGGTAAATATTACACAACAACCTTTTTCCTCTTTTTTTTTTTATTCCAGCTTTCAGTCAGACCTCTACACAAAACCAAAATTCTTGGTTTTAATTGCTAGCAGGAGTTTTTGTTTAAGGATCTGTTTAGAAGAATATAGTGGCACGTAGAGACGCGAGATGCAGGTGTTGGCTGTGGGGAGGTGCTGGTCGTCTGGAGGCCGGATGGTAATTGAGGGCATTGGCTGGAAGCCCTCCTCGCTGGCTGGCAGAGAGGGGCTGGACGTCCAGAAGTACACCTGATGACCAAACCAATGTGTTATTAAAGGTGCAGTATGTACATTTTATGAGACTGTTTTTCTTTTTTTTTTTTTACATATTTTTTACAAAGGCTGGGTACTTTTTTACATATACCCTGTCATTTACATCTAGTGACAAGAGTAATATGAGACACATAATCTGGATACATTGAGCTCCCTGTCTTTCCTGCCATCATCTGCAGAAATTCCACTGCTCAGAAAGAAATAACCAATCAGAGCCTGGAGGAGGGGCTTAGCGCTGTTAATCACCCTCATGTACCTTATTCTGTGCTACAGTTGGTTCACCACAAAAGAAGTCTGCCACAGATGCTAAGGTTAGCTAGCAAGGCCATCGTTGACAGGCGGTAAGCAGTTTTCTCTAATGGTAAGCCGTTTCTCTGCTATTGGCTATTCACAAGGTTGATTAACAGCGTTAAGACCCTCCTCCTGGCTTTGATTGGCTGTTTTGAGCAGGAGAGATTAATTTTTTCAGGCCCCAATAGCAGCATAGATGAGGTGGAAAAACTCTTCCTCCGTCTTTTCACAGATTATCTGTCTCATATTTTACTGTTATGACATGGTGACACTAAATGTGTAAAAAAAATGTTCTTGTAAAAGTCACATACAGAAGCTTTAACTCAAATGGGTTTTATTTGACTTTAGATTATAATTAAGATCAAGTCCATGTGGATTTGGTCCATGGTTGAGAAAACAAAACGCGTGTTTTAAGCAAATATACTTAGGCATATTTGTCTAAGTATCCCAGGAATCATTGGCCAGTTTGAATTAGATTCATTTGATTTGTTTGTCGGCTTCTCACAACAAATTGAAATGCAGTTCTTTGAAACAGTGGTTCCATAAGTAAGTAGTTCAATCATTCATAGGAAAGTTCAAACAGTAAAGCATTCAATTTGGCAAGAAAAATGCACACTTTTTTAACTGCTAAGTATTAATTCCCCATTTTCTGTAGATTGATAACAAACGTGATACATTTTTTCGTTGCCTGCGACAGACTGGCGACCTGCCCAGGCGTACCTCGCCTCTCGCCCGAACGCCAGCTGGAGATAGGCACCAGCATCTCCCGACCCCATTAAGGGACAAGGGTGTAAGAAAATGGATGGATGGATGGATGGTGATACATTTTTCTTAAAGTTTTTTTAACTTATTTGCGTGTATGAAAAAAAACACGCTACTACTGTACTACCAATTTATTCTACAAAAAAAACATTTAATCACATGCTGCTAATAAATGAGGGTCACAAAGGTTGAACGCTGGTTTTTGCAGTGCATCACAAAGCTCACTTTTGATTCAGAAATGACATTTGAGGAAATTCACTAATGTTTACAGAACTCTTGATTTTAGCATTATTTTATTAGATCTTTAAAAATCAATTATTATTTTAGAAAGGTTTTAAAACGACAAGAAAACTTTACATTTCTGCAAAGAAAATCTTGCAAAAGTGTAAATCAATTAAATCATTAAATCGATTTATAATCATTAATTCAAGGTTAATTTAAGGAAAAATAAGAAGAACTTACCAAATCTTGCCTCTCTGTCATACTCATCTTTTCTACTATGGACCAAAACCATCGTTTAAACTGGAGTAGTTTATCTGCATTTTCCCCTGTAAGATAAACAAGTGTCTTTGCTTAATACGCTGCGGCAGAAACATTAAAAAGGAAACCATCATCAGTGGAACCATGTCCAGCGTAGACTGCAGTGAGTGACAGACCTGATTCATCGTTGAACGAAGTGAAGCTGATGAGCATCTGAACATTGACCTCTCCACAGCCGTTAACCAGCAGCCGGAAGTCTTCAGCCGTCAAATCCTCCAGGGCGTTTTTAGGAAGAACGTCCAGCAAACCTTTTCTCATCGCCTTTCAAAGAAATAAAAGGAAAAAAAATTTTTGGTGAATCTCATGACATTGACCCAGAAAATAAAACCCACCGGTCAGAAAGGTGACATTAGTGTCTGACTCACGTGGAGCGGCTGCTCGGCCACCACCAGCATCCTGTGCTCTGCGTACTTCCTCACATACTCGTAAACGTTGTGTGGAGTTACCGGCATGTTGACCCCTCCCGACAGCAGCTCCACCTACACCATAAACAAGATGACTAAATCAATGAGCTCAGATATGTTTTTATTGAAATGACTGGTTTCAGGCAGGTTCAGTTAGTCTTTACTGATATATTAATCTAATAATCATTTGTTTAATTCGGTTTACACAATTTAAACTCAGAATTTACAACCGTGATCTGAAATCAGGCAATCTACATGCCAACGGCCCCTTTTGTTTTTGTTTTGGTCATAACATCAAATATCGAAAAATCTACCTCTGACAAAAATTAAAGGGTGCCATTTTATAGCACAATCAAGTAAATATGTTGACTTCCATTGCTATCAATATGCTATAAATTTCAAATATGACTTATAAAGAAGTGACTTTGTAATTTATTGCCTTGAAATCGGGACTCTGTCTCAATAAAAATAATCATGCTCTTTCTGAAACTCCGCCTTCAGGAAGTAATTAAAACATGGCTCCTCCAATAACTATTTAACATCTTTTTAACCAGCATTTCACTTAGAAGTAGCTCCTATAATGAGCTCAGCTGATTTACAGATAACCAGGTGTTTGCTAATTGCTGCTGGCTAGTCTGAAGGAGCTGAGTGGTGGAGTGCAGAGGAGGGCTGCTCTTGTGAGGCGGAAGCTTTAAAACTGCATCTCTGAGCTGCACCTTAAAGGCGGAGCTAGGTCCAACTAGTTTTGCACAGCTAAATGGTTGCCATGGGAGATTAAAGGCTTTCTCAAACATGGATGAAAGAATCAATTAAACTCTTCCGATATGTTTTTGCTGAGGGAATAACTTTATAACATTATGTAAAGCTAAAAAAAAATAGAAAGATTTTACATAATATTACCCCTTTAAAATTGTTCAACAAATCAAAGATAAAGGTGAATGTTCTTCAAACTTTAAGTTTAAAATACTTCTTTTTTTTAAACTTCTGAAACTATGACTACTAGCTGCTCCCTTAGTCAGGTTGTGTATTAAAACGACATGAACAGAGGCTGGTACCTGTCCCGCCCCTTCCTCCTTGCAGAGGTCGATAGCAAAGGCCAGATCCATGGCAGCAAACACAGCGTCTGCTTCTCCCGTTTGCGAATGGCGGATCAGCTGCCGTAAGCTCTCGTACATGACCGGGTCGAAGAACGCAAAGTCATGCCAGTTCACCTGCAGTGACAGATCACACATATGTTCATTATGTCATTCAGAAGGAGAAACAGATGAGTAGCAGCTGCCAACAGATAAACACAGCAGAAAACTTCCTACCTTTCTACCAAGCAACACTTTGATCACGTGTCTGTTGAGTGTGATTGGACAAAGTTCATTCTGCAGCAAGCAGAGCCCCAATATTCTGGAGGGAAATAAAAGTCACGGATTATTACAGGTGCAACCTTTTCACCTGACCTGCAACGTCATGGGATTCAGTTCCTTTCTCATTTACCTGCCGATGTTCCTGAAGCAGTTGAGTCTGGCCTCCGTGTTTTTGCCCGGCCGGGGGGAGTAAAAGCCCCGCTTGCCGGGCTGGTAGAAGAGGGGGGCGTTGTCATCGCCATCATCCGGATCGTCCAGCTCCATGTCGACGACGCTGCGCGTTGTTCCGTGGCGCTTACGGTTATCCTGCTGCTATAACAGTAGGGAAACGTCTTGTTAATTTTGAAATCTCAGATAAATCACGCTTTTATTTCTTTCTTTACCAGTGATGGAGAAAAGGAGGAAAAAATGGGTTACCTGTGCTTTTTCAGAGGCTTCAGGGAGGCCCAGGTCCAGGATGCTGTCAGCACCATTTTCCCTAAACAAGAAGAGTTTGATGTTGGTTAAATGATAAAAATTATCGTAGATGGAATTATCTACATGGAAGAGACACTGCTGGGATTCCTACAGGGTTCAACCTGCTGTCCTTCAGTAAAATTAAAGCCTTTTCCAGTTAAGTTCTCAAACTTTTTCCACACTTTGGAGATTAAAACAATAAGTGAACAAAAAAAAAAGGAAAAAAAAAAGAGACTTTGAATTTGCTATTATATGTCTGGCTGAAATTATTACTGTTAATATTTTTGGTGGTAGTATTCTACATTCAACAGTGGACATTTTAAACTAAAATAGCAAATTGTCAAGTTTTGAAACTTTGAGCCATTAGGAATAATAAATATTCAAAAAAAAGAGCAACAAATGTTCTCAATAAATTGTTTTAGCAAATACAGAAATAATTTAGGTGATTTTATCCGAAATAAAACAAGAAAAGTTTGGCTTGATTTAACTTGAGATAATGAGATAAAATATTCATGTCTGTATTTTTATTATTTGTATGAAAATATCTGGTATAACTACACATAGTACTTTCTGAGTTTAGGCTTTTAAAGAAAGGTTAACTTGCACTTTATTACAAAACTGTGCAGTTTGAATATCAAGCACTTTCAAATGAAGCACTTTCCAAATCTTAAAACACGTAGTTATGAATTGAATTATATTCAAGGATTTCAAGCACCAGTATGAACCCTGTTTTCTTGCATGCCTGCTCTGCGAGGTGAGGTGGATTTACCTTCCATGTGCAATGAGAAGCTCCATGGCTTCCTCCACCCGGGCCCTCAGGGAATCCTCGCTGGCCAGCAGCAGCAGCAGCTGAGCAGGAGAAAGCTCCAGCAGCATGCCAGTGATTTTGCTGGCAAACGCCTGCAGAGAAAAATGCATTAAATTACATCCCATCACTGAGAAATAATGCACAACTCTAAAATCCCTCCAGATTTAACAAAATTGATGGCTTACCGGTTGCATTGCATGAACTCGAGGGTATAGCCGTTCACCAAGCGCCTGTCTGTGTGCAGGCAGGGGGTCAGGCTCGTCGCTGGGGTTTCCCTCTGAGGAAGGCCTGAACGGCCGGGTGTCTATCGACAGCTGCCTCCTGGAGTCCCTAAGGACCAAAACACCGTCAGAACCACAGAGGAACCGATCTGATATTAATAACTGTATTAAAAAAAATCTAGATTTGACATTAGTGACAATGGACCCGAACCATAAGGGCAGATCTATTCATTCTAATTCTATGATTTGAACTCTCAGTGATGTCATGCTTTATTAGTTATTTTACATTATATTTAGAATTTCTATTGGCAGTTTCTGAACCATTTGAAAGAAGGTTTGCTGTGGTTTATTTTCACATCTTTGACTAAGATAGTCAACTTAATACATCCACCAGCTGTATTTGCAGCTTAAAGAGAAATTAATCATTCTGCCTTTGTTTGAAAATAGTAAAAATCATTTTACACCAGTTAATCTCAACACAAGATTTGTGTTTTTCTGGAGGTTTTTTTTAAAACCAGAGAAACTGTATTCCAAAATGTTCTTTATGGTTTGCTCTTAAAGCAGGAGTATATAATTTCATAAAAAATGTTTTTTACATATTTGTTAAAACCATCACACCCTTCTCCCAGACCCAACTATTGAAATATGCCGCTCAGTCACTTAAAAAAACTGATACGGACGGCAGCTTTAAACAGAAATCTGAATCAGAAGGTCACCAAAACTGGAGACCAGAAATGGTACAGATCCATATTCCCCCCCCACCAGGCTGATCAGCGCTGACCTGTCTCGGTCTCTTCGAGATCCCGCTCGAAGCCCTCCACTTCTCCGCTCTCTCTCCCGATCTCGGTTTCTCAACCTTTGCATCAGATCTGGAAGGTTAAAAAACAAAACAAAAAGCAAAGAACAGACAGAAAAGAAAAATTAAATACATTTTCAGTGGGGGATAAGGGGGTTTTGTCCAAAAACACATTTACAACAGCAAAATGAAATATTTTCAGCATGACTGAAGCATCATTTATGGCAGGATAAAATGTCGTAATATGCAATAGTTTCTATGTTTGGCATACTTGAATTGTAATCGTGATGACACGTACTGCTGGCCTGCATGCCCTTGCTGACACTCTGAACGCAGTCCAGGTTGGGCAGCTTGTCGTTGGAGAGCAGCGCCAGCGCGATGGCCGTGTAGAAGCTGCGAGCCACGCCGCTGCCCTCCCCGGGCTCGTCCTTGAACGTGACCTTGACCCGGTGCACGGCCATGGGCGTGGTGGTGCACCGCCTGCCGAAGTGGCCGTTGAGCTGGCGCATGGTCTGCTGTATCAGCTGGTCCCGGTCGCGGTCCACCTCCAGCGCCAGGTCTCGAGACTGAAGGTTCCTCAGCTTCTCCATCTCCCGCCGGAACTTGGACTCCTTCACCTCAAAGCCACCGAGCTCCGTCAGGATCTGGGGAACGAGACCACAGTATGGTTATCTCGAGCTCCAACAGTAAAAAATGCTTTGATGAATGGATTAGATGCAGCTGAGAAGACACTGAACGGTCAAACAACTTTAGCATATAAAGTATAAGATGATCAATAGGTCACTGACCTTCTAGGAATGAAATGAATATTACACTGAAACAATCCAAACACAGCATGTTGAGGTGAAGGACTTTCCTGCTCAAGTTAAATGCTTGAACACAATATGCCAAAAAAAATCTCCAAAAACGCTGGCCAAATTTTCTAGAATTTAGCAAACATAAATATATTTGCTCATTCTAACCGACCTAAATGAAGAGAAATTTGGTCTGATTTAAACTTAAGATGGTGACAAAAACATTAATCTGCCTTTTTATTAAGTGTATGAAAAACATGTGGTTTCAAATGTAAATATAGGCTTTTAATCAAACATTACATTGCATTTTATTGCCTAACTTTGGAGTTTGAATGTCAAGCACTTCATGGAGAAATCAAGCGCTTTACAAACCTTGAAAATACCTCATTAAAATTGAAGAATTTCCAAGTTTTTCCTCGTTTTGGCTAGCTTCTATAAAAACTTAAATCAGGCTTACTGATCCAGGCTCAGCTCCTACATCCTCCATGAAGACCCGACCAAAGAGCTCCAGTGACAGGCGCCAGCGGCCGAGCAGCATGTCGTGTGAAATCATCATCCCCATGAAACTGCACTGCGGTCTGGACAGCAAGAGGAAGAAAAAAAAATTAGACGCAATTTCATTTAAACCTTCACATTCATGATGCGTTAAAGGGAATTGTAGCAGCTCGCCTGAACGACGGAAGAGGAGGCCCGTCGCTCTCTGTGAGGCCGATCTCAGCCAGGAGGCTGCTCTTCAGCTGGGCAGCGAGGTCACGGGGAGACGGACCCGCTTTCGAAGTGTCCATCTCCTGCTCGCCCAGCGCCTGGTTCTCTGTGCTCCGCTGGCCGCTTTCCATACTCATGACGTTTTTTAGGTTGGCCGTGTACGACATCTTTGTAGGCAGGATCTGTTTTAGCGAGGAAATGGGAGGCACTTCAGTAACGTCAGACATTTTAGGAGATAAGGTTGCAGTATGCAACTTTTTACAAAAATATGCTTTTTCCATATTTATTAAAACTTTCACCATAACGTAAATGTATGGTATTAAACAGACAATTTAAAAAAAAAAAAATATGGGGGGGAAACAAGCTCTTCTTTCTCCCAGTGTTACTTTTCTGGTCTGCAGAAAGCACGTAGTCAAAAAACAGCCAATTAGAGCCAAGAGGAGGGTCATAGCACTGTCAATCATCCTCCAATACGCTGCACATTGTGCTAATGGTCAGGTTTCAGACGGGAAATCTCACAAAACCTTTTGAGATCAAACGTGAATTCAGAGTAAACAAACATGGCCGACTGCCAAGAAGCAATGGCGATGGTTGGTAGATTATTTGATGGAGAAAAAGAAAAAAAAAGAAAAAAAAACAGACAACAATGTCTCCAAAGTCTACTGGACTTTCAGGTGAGCCATAACAGTTGTTTTGCCTTCTTTATCTAAAACTCCCCTCTGTGTTTCCGTCACCTCGCTTTCTGATTGGCTACATGTCGTATTGAACAGGCTGCTTTCTTGTTCACCACATATATTGTGACATCAAGCCAAAACAAACCAACATTTTGGCTGCTGATTTGAAATTCTTCCAGTCAAACCAGATCACTCTTAACACACACAGCAGGAATCTCACTTATGCTTATTTTCAAAGTCATCCCAATAATCAGAGCCTCCAAGATTGAAATCAGGACAAAAATCGGCATAAAAATCTCATTGTGTTAACAGGGTATAACTTTTACTTAGTATCTTGATCCAGTAACTAATCCATGTCTAGTCAACAGTGCTCCAGCAGCATTGCAGTAATTAAAATGTACATTAGTTGTTAGCATCAGGGCAAAGAAAATCCATCCAGCAGCCCAGATATATCATTGTCATGGAAACCATAAATGCATTGGCCTTGTAGTCACGGTCTACCACATAATGCAGTCCTTTGTGATTGTGATGTTGGTTATGCAATGAAAATTTTGACTCAACACATCATGCAGCCCCAGTCATACATAAAAAAGCAATTGCAAGTATTTGTCTGGTGAAGCTGGGGGGGGTGACTGATGGGGGTGAGGGGGCAGGGTAGAGAGGGGCTGGTGGTTTACCTCCAAGCAGTTCCTGTCCATGCTCGTCTCAGCCAGGCCTTTGGTTGTCATGTAAGACGAAGAGTACAAGCCCTGAGAGGGACGACCAAACAGATCCTCCTTTCTGGCGTTTGGCTGTTTGGTGAAGAACCAAAACGGAGTTAAAGCCACGGAGAACAATTCCCCAGACGTACAGCACAACGGCAGACATGAACTTCTGAGTGCAGTTAATGTCTGTAATGTCTTGGTCATCACTTTGAACCGTCCTCTGGCGAGATTTGAGTAATCAAAGTCACAATGTCGCAAACAACGTTACTCGGCACTCTTTGATTCATGAAAAAAAACCCATCTAAAGCTATATCGCTTGCAGCCAGTTTTAACCATCAACAATTTAACCAAAACTCTGAATGACTCTAGCTACACACTTTAACTAAGCCTATAATTGGCTGTTGTTCCAAGAAGCCTCCAAATCAGCTGTATACTGGCTATGAACAGATCCCAGATCAGCTGTAAAGGAGAGGAGCCTGGTCACGTTTCACGTCTGGAAGTCTGACCTGCAGTAGGTGGGGCTGGTCTGCCAGTGGGATGGCCTCGGCCAGGGGAACGTCGAAGGGGTTGGGCGGGATGCAGCCCAGGAAGGTCATTGAGTCCGAGCGCCGGAAGAACGGGTGGTTCTGACCGGTTTCCGCGGGGACAGAGTCCTCGTCCTTGTCCTGCAGGGTTGAACCTGTGGTAAGAGATTAATGGAGATCAGCTGAGAATATAGTGTATGATAGATTCAATTATTTCAGAGCAAGAAACACTAAATCTCTCCAATTACTTTTGGTCTAGGCTCTAGTGTAAATACATTAGTTCACTTAAAAAAAAGACAAAACTAACAAGTAATTTTTCAGCAGTATAGAAGTTTGTTTTAAATAAATATTTTCTTAATATTGACAAAAAGTACTAGTTCCACTGGCAGATTATTTCACTTAAGGGAAAAAGTGAAATCTGCCAATTTTTACTAATACTAAGGAATTATTGACTTAAAACAGATAAGAAGCTAGATTGAAAATACTTTATAAGAAGTTGTATTTTTGCAGTATTTAAAATTCAGTGAGTTTTTTTCCCTTACTTTGATTGGTGTCTTCATCGTTCTCATGCTCAGAATCCTCATTGTCCAAACCGAGCTCCAGAATCTCTCGATTCCTAAGAGAAAGAAAGGAAAAAAAGGTTATAAATGTGAAGATTTTAAATTAAAAACAACTTTTTGTCAAAGCAATACAGAGAGCCCAAAGTGGGTAACCCTTTTCGTCTAAATTCACCTTTTTCTTTCCATCTGTGGCGTGTCCAGGGTGGTCTGCTGATTCATGGCCTTTATCCAGTAAATGAGGGCCTGGAAGACGTAGGCCACGTGTTTCAGTGAGCACACGTCCAGAACAGGAAGCACATCTGAATGTTCGTCGTTATGGGAGCGCATCAGAGACAGGGCATAGTTCAAGAAGTCTCCCCGTGCCGACATCATGCCCTGGCGAGCCGTCAACAGTGTTGCTGCTCTCCTGAAATTCAAAAAGAAATTGTTTTATTTCAATTGCACATTCTAGGGTTTTTATTAAAAAAAAATCCAAATAAATCTGCTGGGAGACTCTGCTACCTCCGTCCTTCCAGAGTGCGAAGGCTGGCCTCCTCCCGGGCCGTCATGCGCTCGCGGCGAGCCGAGTGCTGCGAGGCGTGAAGCGGGTGGCTGGGGTGGCCGGGGTCTCCGGCAGACGACAGAGCCGAGCCGTACCGCAGCTGGGCCTCGGTGGAGTCCATGATGGACACCATCCAGTTCCAGGTGGGAATCAGCTTTTCCTCCACATAATTCTGGAGACAAACAACAACTCCTTAGTCAGAACCTAATCCAAATTGTTATGATGGAGATCAGTGTGTTCAATAAACGGATGGGTTACTTTTGATCTACTCTGTCAAAGTTTATTTAACCTGTGGGGTTCCCCAAGGCTCCATACTTGGTCTATAGTTGCTTTCATTTTAAATACTTCAAGAATGTTTTATTTCATCTTCTAATTAAATATTTTACAATTTATGAGGTAAATCAGAAATATATACCTTATAAACCCATGTAAAAAAAATAATACACCGACTGCCTAGTTGGGTTGGCCAGGCAGTCAGTAAAACACAATAACTGCAGCCCAACGAGTGCATCAGCTACAGCATCGGCTGCTTCTTTTAGTCTCCATGGATTCAGACCTCACTCAGAACTAGTGTGTAAAAACCAGGGATGCAACGCTTTTATTCCCATTACCTGCAGGTTGACTGCGTCCTGGTAGGAGAGCTTGACGGCTGCGGGATACTGCGAGTAGACGAGATGATTGTACTTTGGAATCAGACTCATGAGGTCAGAAATCTGCCTGATGACAATGCTGTAGGCGCGGGCCAGGCTGCTGGCCGAAGTCAGGTAGCTGCTGGTGTTGCTGGCTTCCAGCGCCGCCGCCGCCGCCGCTGCACTGGAGCTGATTGCGCTGGAGCGCCGCAGGTTTGTCGGGTCGATGTATATCAAGCCGGTAGAGCTCGCTGTGTAAAAACACAGTTGAAATTGACCAATTCTTTAGAAGCAAGACTATACTCGTTTCACTATTGGCGAGCTACAGACCAGCAGGTGTGGAGGAGGCGGAGGGGCCGCTGCCGCTCGCTCTCTGGCTCGGGGTGTTCCTAACAGCCCACTGCATGGAGCGAGGCGCCTGGGCTGCAGTGTTGGCGTGTGAGGCGCTCGTCGTCCTCTCCAGCGGCTCGTCCAGCAGGAACGTCTCCTGGTCGACGTCGTCGCTCTGGCTGCTGCTGCTGTCCGAGTCGCTTGAGTCGTTCGACTGAGAGTCGTCCTCTGAAAAGAAGGCAGGGACACTGCTAGCACCTTCAGCAGAAAGAAAGACGGGAGGGAGAGAGAAAGAAAACAAGTTCAGATGTCAGATTTAAATCTACAACTTTTCATTCACTCACATTTACTCAGACAGAAATGCACATAAGTAAAATCACACCACTACAAGGCAGAACACCGCAAATATGGCAGGAAGAAAAGCAGAATGTCTAATGAAACCTTGGGTAAACAAACTGTGGTTTTAGATTTTTTTTTCTTCCCATATTACAACTGTACCTAGAGAGAAATATTAGGGCTAATCTGATAAGAATCTGAAAATAAAAAGCATCAGCAATATTAGTTGATTATCATGGCAATGTATTAGTTCCACTGTAGATAGAAGAACAATTTGAATATAAATAAATCTAAAAATTCAAATTTTGAGATTAATCTCAGAAATATTCCAGAAAAGGACATTTCTGAGTTTAAAAGTTCCAACTTTTTCTAGAAAATAATTTAAATTAATCTCAAAATGACTCAGAAATGTCCGTGTTTTTTAAAGAAAATTTCTGAGATTAATCTAAAAATATTTTCAAGCAAAATTGAAACTTCAATCTTGGAAATTTACAGGTTTTTTCTAGAAAAATATTTTTTTTTGTCAGAGATTTTATTTTTCCCCACATCTACAATGGCCCTGATACGTCAGAGGATACATATACTGTACGAAATTTAGGCAGGGAGGGAAAAAAAATCATCACAAAACACTGGCAAAAAGTTAATTCTTATGTTATTTAGGTGAAAGGTCGACAAGACAACACTTGTGATGAGAGACGCTCTTTAGCAAACATGAGGCAATAGTCGGGACGAATCAAAAAGGGGTCAAACTGAACAAGCTCTTAGAAGGACACCGTGTGTGCAGTTTGCAAAGTCACTCTCGCCCTGAAATCTGTGTGTGCATTGAAATAAAGAGGAGCTCATACCAAAAATAGGAAATGCCAAGGACACCCTACTGCCTGCAAATGAAATACACGGGGTATTCAGCCAGGGGTAGTTTGGTCTGCTGTATCATTAGCTCTCCTAAACAGAAATCCCTCACAAAATAAATTGCTTCCCAAAGGAATGACCTCTTCTTTAAATCAGGAATAAAATATAGAAATTGTTTAAATACAATTGTTCTTTTTTACTTTTTCCATAAAACACAAAGGTAAAACTAAAATGAATGTGGGGGGAGAATGTTTCCTATTAAAAAAAGACAACGCAATAGTCAAGAATTCCTTACGAAAGGTTCTGGTAAACAGTTCTGGGTAATTATCGTCTTACCGTCAGTAGATGACTCTCTTAGAATCTTGATTTACCATAAATCCAAACTAGTTGGTCCCAGAGACTAAAGCTAGCAGCTAGTTAGAGAGATGACCAGGTGAGATTTCCAAAATGTTACACAAAGTTCTCATTTTCATGGGTAACGCAAGCAGAAGGCAGTGCGTCATTGGATGATCTTTCTGAGTGAAAGGCATGCTCAGAATGAAGAGTTTTGTATATATGACAAACAGTCCTTAAGATAAAAAGGATTAAAAATTGTTCATTCAAACCAATAGAAAGCTTTTGTACGCAGTTTTACTTCAATATCAGTTAATCTGACTTAAAGTAAATTACATTCTCATTCTTTTGCAGAGGAATATCGCTGCTGGACCTCCATGTAAATATAAATTGCATATTTTCCTGACTATACGCTGCATCAGTCAAAAAATAAAGTGGCATGAAGAGGGGGGGGGGAAACAAGTCACAGCTGACTGTAAGTTGCAGAACCAGCCAAACTATGGGAAAAAAGTAGGATATAGTTCAGAAAATACAGTAATCATCAGCTCCTCTGAAAATGGCTCAAAGGTAAAACAGCATTCGCATAAGCATATTCTTCTTGAGATTGCATTTCTTTTAAAATGGTTACAATTCTGTTTTATTTCAACTTTTATAATCAGTCTCGATTTTTACAAAAATGGATGCCAAGAGAGTCATCTACTGCAGGAAGGAAATTGTCTGCTTAGAACAGTTTAACAGTCTCAAAAAGTCTGAGTTTTCACTTTAGAAGTAAATCTAGTATTAGTTGATAAGATGTCAAAATAAAGCTGCTGATCAACCTGCTTCAGAGCCGGCAGTTGCTGCCGTGACAACGCTTCTGCGACCACTGGCGTTGTCCTGATTGCTGTGGTTGCTTTCGCTGTCGCTCTCTGTTTCAGCGGCTGCCAGCAAGTCCAACTCCATGTCACTTCCTGAACGCACAGACAAATCAACATAACGCTGACTGGTGGGATTTTTTTAGTGATAAAGTCAATTACAACATTAAAGCTCTACAAAAACAACAACAAAAAGAACTCAAACTGTCTCACCATCTTCATCGTGCTCGTCATGTTGACCTTCAGCTTCAGCGTTTTCCTCCCCTGCTCCTCCTGGTCATCGTGATGGTCTTCCTCACCAGCTACTCCTTCTACAACTTCAACCTGAGAAACAAAAAACAGTTAAATTAATTAATAGTGTGGTGCAATCAGGGCTTCACAGTTGGTAGAGCTGTTGCCTTGCAGCAAGTTCTGGGTTCGATTCCTGGCCCCGGTCTTTCTGCATGGAGTTTGCATGTTCTCCCTGTGCATGCGTGGGTTTTCACCGGGTACTCCAGTTTCCTCCCACAGTCCAAAAACATGGCTGTCAGGTTAATTGGACTCTCCAAATTGTCCCTAGTGTGTGTGTGTGTGTGTACATGGTTGTTTGTCCTGTGTGTTTCTGTGTTGCCCTGAGACAGACTGTTGACCTGTCCAGGGTGACCCCGCCTCTCCCTGGAACATTAGCTGGAGGCACCAGCAACCCTCCCAACCCCACTAAGGGACAAGGGTTTAAAGAAAATGGATGGATGGTGGTGCAATCAATCTAACTGTACAAAGTAACACATGTGAAAACATACATTATGTTTTTGCGGCTCCCTGACTACAATCCAAGAATAAATTACATAAAATAGGTCAAAATGATAGATTCCAAATGAAAATCTACTGAAAATTTAGATGCAACACAAGGTGATCATCTTTCCAAAAACTTTCTGATTTCCTTCTATTTCCATAAGAAGCAGCATAAATAACATTACTCATACTAAAGTCCACCTTGCTGCACCTGATCTGCTTTTAATTGCTGTATTAAAACTTAGCCAAAATGCAGCAAGTTTTTTCAAAATGAACACTGAACAAGATTCTGTTTCTATAGCTGAGAATAGACTAAATATTCACTTTTCTTCAAATCAAGCCCATAATAATAATCAATAAGCAAACTGGAGGGACAAAGTTTTGGACCTGCAGAAAAATAGATTAATTTAAAGCGTTCAGGCTCAGTTTACTATCGAGTATGTAAAGAAAAAGTCTTCTCTCTACAATAGAACTAGTACACTGCCATAATATTTTACCAATTATGATTTAAAATTAATATTTCTTGGTCTGCAGTTACTTTTGAGCTGCTTACTTTGGCCCACATTAAGAGAATGTCTGCACTAAAAGAAAACTCAGGTATTCTCCTTTTTTAGTTACCAAAACAGAAAAAGTACAAATTGTTCCAATTGTTTCTGAATGTTAGTGCAAAAACAATGAAGATGAATTATTGTCATTATACTGAAGCAGAACAACAAAATTCAAAACTGCAGCTTGATGTAATATTCATGTTACAATCAGCATAAAAAGACAATAGGATAAAATACACTTTAAAAGAAAACACAAGTCAGGATAAAATAGAATAGCATGGCTGTTGAATAGAGTTATGGCAAATAGGGAAAAAATCTTAGTGAGTCTGGAGGTTCTGGATTGAATAAATCTATAACAGATCAAACATAACTTCCCACCTCTTCCACATCGGCTGACACGATGTCGTCCTGCTCCTCGTCTCGTCCCCTGACGGGCTGAGACTGGCTGCTCCGTCTGGGCTGTGGGTTCCTTATGATGTACGAAGCAACCGTTTGGCTGGAGCTGGAAAAAAACAAAGAAAAATCCTCAAGATGCAACAATAAGTAAAATCCAGCCTCATCTTCTCCAAAGGTTCTTCCAACTGAACCAAATCTTCATGGTTTGTTGACAACAGAAGCTGCAACAGTAATGAGTTTCACGGCTTTTGGCCCACCTGCTGGACTGGTCCGGCGATGGTCTGGGAGGAAGCGGCTCCACAGAGAACAGCTCCTCGCTGCCCTGAACTGCGTCTATGCTGGTGCTGGCCAGCGTGAACGGAGCCGTGGGCCTCGCTATCCCCATCCTGACCGGGACGATGAGGGACTCCGCAACGTTGCACAGCTCCTCCACCGCGTAAGGCAGCAGAGCCTGGAAAACACGCCGACACTTCCCGATGGGCTGCGGGATGAAGTTGCTGTGGGGTAAAGACGTGGAAACCCGTTTTTAGAGCACAAACCTACAAAATGAATTTTCAACGGGTTGCGCCCGAAACTGTAAGCTTTGCACAAAAAACTGTAAGTTTTTACTTTTTCTTTTTGGAGGAAGCCATCTCTACGCTGAGGATGACAAACACTCGTGCACGGAGCGCAGGAACCTTCTAGTGACGGCCACCGCCTCCTCTCTCCTGCCTGGCGTGTATTTGTTCTGCAGCTCCTTTATCAGAGTCCCCAGTAGAGTGTCAATGAACTAAAGGGGGGGAAACAGTTTCACAGATGACCATCGTTTGAAAAAAAAAAAAAAAAAACGTCAATATCTTTTGCATTAGAGAAAACAAAACTAAGCTGAACACATGTGAATGTATGAAGAGCATATAGACTCACGGTGATGTCAGGAGCACACTTGACAATGAGGCAGTGCGTGAAACAGTCGAGGCGAATGGTGCCGCTCTGCTGGTTCAAGTACACCTGTTCTTCAGGCAGGAGGTGGGCAATTCTGCTGCTGGCACTAAGTCTGGCACACAGAGAGAGAGGAAAAAAAGAGTCAACATGTTGAGCTTACACCAGGGGAGCCACAGTGTGGCCCTTGAAAAAAGTTTGTTCAGACCCTGGAAAACAAGTCAAGAATGATGAAAAAAAGGTCAACAATAGAAAACTGATGACCTCCCAAAACCTGTCTGCAATGACATACAGTTTTTATGAAAGTGTTATGGCTGAGCTGCTAAAACCAAAAAATAAACAAATAAATAAAAAGGAGAAGAAAAAAAATCACAATGTAATTGCATTTTTTCTGGCCCTCTGTAAGTAACCATTTGCCCAATTTGGCACCGGGGCAAAAAGTTTGGACACCACTGCCTTACACCAAAACTGACCTCATAGAACTTCATTTCTTTGTAGATATATTTTTGTGCTTTTATGATGTAAAGCACTTCCTTGTTTGCTGAAATATGTTATATAAATAAACTTGATTGATTGCATGATTAAAACTAAAGATCTTTAAAAATATCATTATGACAACCTACTGATAATTACAAATGAAAAAAAGAAAATTACTGAAATATTCTGAAAATTACTCACTTTTTTAAAAACAGGTAAAAATACAATGAAATTCACACAAAAAATAAATAATTAATAAGAGGTTAGCCTATCTGGCTAATTTGGAAGCTATTGCTTTATTTTTCCATTATTCACTAAACAGCTCTGCACTTATTTTGCAATCAGATTTGCCTTCACCCTGTTCAAGAAATTTGTATACCTAAAGTAAAGAAAAAGAAGTAAAAAACTGCAGCTGTTAATGCAGAATAGTATTTATGCCCTGCATACCATAATATGCCTCATCCAGGCTAAGTCGCTCTAAAAACCTAAATAACATTCTGCTTTAATACGTACGGATCTTTGTTTTCCTGAGAACCAAACATGATCATAGATTTGAGGGCGTTCCAGTCCTGTAGGACTCTCTCCAGAGCCAGCTGAGCGAAGCGAGGAGGTTCCAGATCGTGGTCTGGCATATCAGAGTCTGAAAGAAGACCACAGCGCTTGTTATAGGGATAGTTTATCCACAGGATGCACAAAATGGCAGTAAAAGAACTAAACTGTTGGTCAAACCCACCTTCTGCATTAGCAGCCTTACGGTTCCGGTCTTCTCTGATGCGAGGCGGTCGGTACTGACAGTGCTCAACACTTTGCCTGGCTACAGTCTGAACCAGGAATAGTAATATATGCTCTCCCCTGCAAGAAGAACCAAAAAAGGTTATGGATTCATTTTCCTTTCCATTATTTCAAGTGAAATATGTAAAAACAAAACTTATTGTAATGGCACTTAAGGTGGACTGGATGATTTTTCAGCTTGACTGGTGACCGGCGAGAGGAAAACAGAAAAATCGGGTCCTTTTTGGATCAATTAATGCACCGCATCTATGACTTATGATGTCTGGCTGGCGGTACTCTTCAGTGTGGAGGCTATTACTGAGTGAGGATGACGCAAATTTTGCTATTTTTACCATCTGTGTTAGTTTTTGTTCTTTTTTGTTTACAAGTAATGCATCTCTCTTAATGTAATTTGGCAAAAGAAGTGAAACAGTTGTGAAAACGCACACAAAATTCTAACTAGACAGCTACTTGCTAATATACCCTCGTTAGATTAATGCCAACAAGGGTATTTTAGCAGGTAGCTACCGATAGCTGCGACTACTTGGAGTCACAGAACACAATGAAAATTGTGTGGAACTCAGTGTTCAGACAAAAAAAAGTTCCTACAAGAAAAAAAAAATGACATACCAGTAAAATAGCCCAGACATGGCAAAATTCAAATATTTGCAATGAATGTATTTAAGGCAAATTCACATTTTTTTAATGATTGTAAGACATTTTTAGGCCTTAAAATTTAGACATGAATTTAAGACTTCTTAATGTGTACTGACACCTTGTTTTACACATGTTCAGACAGCATTAAGGCCATTAGCAGCTGCTAATTAATTATTTTTGACCACTTAGAGCAAGAATCCTCCATTTAAAAAATAAATAAATTAAAAAGAGCTTACCTGCTGTTTGGTGTAGTGACCAGGTTTGTTGTCGTTAGCAGCCTGTAGAGCAAATCCAGGCGGGCAGCCTTCTGGCCCGCTATCAGTGTTTTGCACTTGCATTTCTCCCAACAGTCACAGTAAGCTGTAGGGGAAGTCCTTTTCAACCTGAGGCAGAATAAATTAAAATCACAATAAAAATAATTAATTATAAGTAAGGAGGAAAATATTTCTCAAGTCCCTGCAGAGCACAAGTGAAAACAAGGACTTACTTGCAGTCATGTCCTTTGTGACACACTCTGGCACACTCTGTGCAGCAGCAGAGCGACTCAAGCAGGCCGCATGTTCGACACTCGAATATGTCCTAAAAATCACAAACTCTGAATTAGAAAAAGATTCTATTCAAAAGCAAACATGATAAACCAAGGCTTAAGAGAAAAAAAGAGAGAGAATAAAAGAAAAAAGACAAACTGTCCGCCTTGTAATGCTTTTCCCTCTGTCCTTCATTGCTGACCTGGTTAATGTGCTCCGCTCCGGTCCAAGTGAAACTACAGGTGTCGTTGCAGCAGAGGACATAAAGCGGCGAATCATCTGGGTTGGTTCCAGCAGGGCAAATCATCTCCATGAACATAGAATCTGCATCATCTTTCTCCGGGTCGGCCACTGCGTTCAAGACATTTGAACAAAAGGAAAAAATGAAAACGAGGAAATAAAGAGTTGAAACACACAACATAAGGCAACTGGAACAAAGCCAAACAAAACATTATTCAGACCTTATTTAACTCATAACCTGAAATGCTCCAGATATTATCCAACTACCTAAAATGGGATTATCATTTCTCAAAATGAGTTTTTATCCCTGCGGTATAGTGTAAAATAGGGATGCACCGATTTGCTTTCTCCATCTCCACTTCTTAAACAGCAGCTGACTTACTCTTGGCTATTTTTTGAGCGGCCTCAAGCACAGTGATAGCAGCTGGGTAGGCTCTGCCGCTGACAGCCAGCATGAAAGGGGTCATTCCTCTGGCATCCCTGTCAGACAGACACAGCAACATGGGCAAGAAGCTCAGAAAGACAAACACAGGAACAATACTGGCTGTGAAGCGGATGGTTTATCTCCTTATTGGAGAACATGCGGTTGAAAACTCCTACTTTGCAGAGAGCAGTTCCCACAGGTGTGGCCTCAGAACGACACTGTCACACATCAGCTTCAGGATGAGGTGAGCGTTGGCCTTCCTGTCTTTAGACTCCACCACTGATGTTTCTGTTGACGGTCCTTTAGGAAGGCAGAACGCAGAACGGGAGTTTAGCTTAAAAATATTTAAACGTGTTGCTCACGTGGCTCCAACTCGCACTACAGAGTTTAGATGTTGGAAAGTCATAACGTTTTATTTATCCTTCCAAACCAGGATTCCAACACACACTTTGCTAGGTTAAAATGTCTTAAGCTTTTTCAGCATCTATAATAACTTTGTAGAGAGTTGAACACAACGTAGACAGTACACAGTCACTACATTTAATCACATTTTCAAATGACATTTATTTATTGAACAAACATTGGAGAAAATAGTAAAAGTAACAATCCAACAATACGGACAGTTTGGGAGCTTTTTAATTGAAATTACTGAGACAACAATAAATCTAAATTCTTATCACGATAAATGATAAACGATGTGATAAATCCCCAGCCCTACTACCTGTACGTTTTTCTTGTGTTCCATAGGAAGTAACAAACCTGGTATGGTGGAGGTACTGGGGCCCTGGTTAGAACCAGAGGAAGCTGTGGTGAGTGAACCAACTGCTGGTGCAAGAATGAAGTCAATGTCACCATCTGTGGATGAGAAGAAAAAAATCATTGAAGATTGTGACAAGCTCATCTTTCAGAGAGTAATTATTAACTTTTGTCGAGATGCTCTCACCAGGGTCCATAGGGGAGGATCTGGGACCCAACTTGACGGGGCAATGGGTGGGGAGACGGGGTCCTGGTGGTCACCGGAGGACGGCCCGGACTCGTGGCGGCCGAGGCCTGCTGCTCTAAGAGATCTCCGCATCATCTCCCTTAGACGGAGCCTGTCGGCAACGAACAGCAGGACGGGTTAAATTCATTTTTACAGCATGAAGTTGCTCTTCATTTAGTTGTTCTGTGTTAATACTGATTTAGCGGTAGCGGAGCGTACCCTCTGCTACTGGAGGAGCCGGTCCTGTTTCCTGAGCTGTTGCTCGACACCACAGAGTATGGCGTTGGCGATGGCTTCCACAGCAGACAGACGCTCTGCAAACGTGTTTCTCTCTGACCTTTCGGCTTCTGAAAGACAAAACGGCTTCGTCGGTCACATTTGCAGGAAAGGTCCGCAGGAAGAAATGGATTTTGAAGCGACAGGAGCAGGTTTTAGCCTTCAATAGTGTTAAAAGATAGCCGTTTCAAGATACCAAAGCAAATATTGCACGTTAAAATGGAAAACCAGAGGCTGGAATGTGAAAAAGCTCAACCTTCTTCCTCTTTGGTCTCTTTGTTGCTAACAGGGAAGCAGACGGAGACGGCGGCGTGGAAAATGTTGCGGTTTCCGTCGCAGCGATGGCCCAGCAGCGCCCCGAGGCCCTGGCCGCCCTCGTCCAGGAGGAAGGCCTGCTCCAGGTTCATCAGGTACTGCCGGCACGCCTCGTAGTCGCAGCGCAGGACATGCTGCATCAGCGTCTGTTTCTGTGAGAATTATTAAACGATTAATCTGATTAATCATGATTGTTCGTTTGTTGAAAATATAGTTAACTGTACCAGAGACATAATTAAGCCAAAACTATAAAGGTGTATATATGTATACATATGTATGTATCTTGCATTTGAGATAAAAAAAAAAACAAAACACACCTTTGTAAATGTTGGTGCTGCAACTAAAGTTTATTTTACTTATCAATTAATCTGTAGCTTATTTTGATCATAAATCAGATTTAAAAAAAATTGGGACATATATATATTTTCTATACACAATTTGAACCATGCGAAGCAGAAACTGCAACCTGAGAAGTTCTGGGTTGAACATTTTTACAAAATTTTTAGTATTTAAGTACTAAATATACTGTATATGCTTCTCCTGGTTCAAATTCTGAAAAATATTCTACTAAACATCTTTTGCAATCGAATTGGTTTTTCCCAGAAAAAAAGAAAAAGAAAAAAAAAGATTATTCTAGTCAGATATTTACCTCGACAGCCATAATAATGATAGCAGCTTTCTTTTTAATGGTGGAGTTGGATGGCAAGTTGACCAGAGAGTGCACCCCCATACCCAGGCTGTTTATAGGAGGCAGGTCCAACCAGTCAGGGTCCCGAATTCCCCCCATGCAGTCTTTAGCCATGGGATAGATGGTGCCATTCCCGTCCCGGAGGATGATGGGAGACTCCTGGAGAGGACAATATAGATTAGAATACAATGACTGAAGGAAAAGCTGTAGCTGTTCAGGAGAACCATCTTACCTGTCCTGCAGTAAAGATGGCCACGTTGCACTCGCTCTGCCCCAGGAAGGCCAGGTTGCTTGTAGGAAAGTTATTCTCCTGCTCAGCTTTGCCTGTGGCCAGGTCAAAGATGCAGTACCTTACCCAGTTACCGGTCTTCAGAACTGCATGGACTCCTGAAAGACAACAAAAGAGGTCAATACTGGCCCAAATTTGTATTATAATTCATCCAATTTCCATAACATAAGCAGACATAACTAACCTTTGGAGTCAACATTTACAGCCAGGATTACAGCCTTCTCTGGGATGCAGAGCTTTTTGGGCGTTCGCTGAAAGCAATCAGGAACCTTCGGGGTTCCTCCGGTTTTGACCACCTGAAAGTTAAAGCGTCAACATATGCCTGACGTTGGAAAGCTGGAGATTAAAGTAAAACAAGAATAAAACGTTAAAACAGTAGAAGTGAAGCATGTACCTGTAGTTCGTCTATCCTGAGGAGCCTGCAGTCCTGTAACAGTGAGGATGGATCCGAGTCTGGAGGAGGAGCGCTGCTTTGGTTTGTCATGCTACTTGATGTTCCGGGGAACTTCACAGCAACGTACGCACCATCCACCTTCAGCACCTGGTTGTGATGAGAAGACGGCGCGCTTTGAATCAAAGATGATTAGGAGAAGCTTGATTTATTACACAAGTTTACAATGGGTAACATTTATTTTCCATGCTATGTATGAGTTTCTTTGCTTAGAATGAAAAAAAAAGTTGCCATTAAAACAACACAATAAAATATGTAAATAGAAGTTTTAAATGACTATTTTCCAATGGCAATTGAGATAGAATCAATACTGATTAATTCTTTGCAAACATGTTTGGTCTTCAACAGGGTTAGAATCTGGTTCATTAAACAACCTGCCATTAATCAGTTAGTTCTATAGTCACTACAGGTTATCCAGTGCGAAATAAAACTAAAACAGAAATGGATTAAATTTTCTATGAACCTGAAAAGATCAATAAAAAGTTTACACGGACGCTTATGTCATCAATGCAGTAGGGTTGCACTGCATTAATGACAGTGCAACCCTGTCATTAATGCAGTTTTGGGTGATTGGCCAATACTTGGATATGAAATCGATCTCATCTACACCCGCTATAGTCTGAATATCAACCACTGAAGGCGTAATGTGACCTTCACCACTTCACAGTTTAAAAAAAAAAAAAGAAAAAAACGTCTTGTTCAGAAATAAATCCAAACTCAATCTATTACTGAACTAACATGTTTTTAAATGTACACCAACAGCAAACGAACACACATCATTCTGGAGCAGTTTCCAGCAGAGCTCCATGAAGCCCCGGCTCACTAAACGTCCAGCTGTCAGACACACCCACCTTCCCAACGGGAACGTTTTTAACGTCTTCCACAAACACCACCTCCCTGAGAGGCCACTGCTCCTCGTTCACCTTCTCTTCCTCCTTTGGAGCTGGGGTCGAACGTCTGCGCTCTGAAAACGACACACAGGGTGAACTTTTACCCTATTTCCTCCAAAGCACATTTGAAATGAATACTCCAATGTGAATATTAAATATCTGGCACTCCTCCATCCCCTAGGCATTCCCTCCTGTTGCCTTTGACTGTGAGGGAAATTCTCAAGTCCCTGCGACTCCCTCACTGCACGTTACCAGTATGTAGATATTTTAATTTCAAAGACGCATCACTGCAAAAGCTTCCAAATTATTGTTTCTATTACAGCATTCATGTGGTCAATACAATATGCATCTAAATACTAGGCTAATAATATTTTGATTTTCAATGCACAGATGGAAAAAATATATATTTAACAGAAGGATTTTAACCCTTTCATCATGATGCAGCTCAATTTATTGATCCTGGGGTACAAGTGCAAGTTGGTACGACAAGAAAGCAAAACAATAATCTTTAAGATTAAGTTTATTCCATTTTAAGATCTGTCGAGTATCTGCTGAAATATTTCAGTGAGCTGCAAAGAGATTGTTCTATGTTATGAACGATAAAAACCTATAATCAACTTTCAACTTCCTGATTTATAACTTGTAAAACATTTAACGCCACCAGCAACCAGCACAAGTATCTATGGAAGAGGACTCGGACCAATGGGGGGAAAAGAGAATTCTAACTTTTTTTCCATCAGAATTCTGACTTTTGGTCTCAAAAGATTAAAGTCAGAATTCTATGTTTCCCCCCATTTGCCCTAATCCGCTTCAGTAAGTATCACTGCAGTGACAGTGAGGTATTGGGCCTTGGCTCTGAGACACGGAGGGAGCAGTGAACGCCTAGTTCTCAGTAACACTGTAGGGTTTGATAAGTTAACAGATAAAGCCTACACTGTTAGAAAGTAGGACAGGCAGGAAGTTGAAACACTCTTCCCACCGCTTTAGAGCTCTTCAACCAATCAGACAAGTCCAACCATAAAGCAAGCAGAGACCTTCACAATAACCACTTGTCACCGTCTCAAGACTGGAATACAAATAGTTTGTTTTTCTTTAAATACCTCCACTATCTTCCACTCAATCTTATTGTTTAATCATCTTTAAAATTTGATTATTATTAATCTAATATTTTTAGGTTATTAGTTTTTCGCAATAGTGCAAAGCAGAATTTATGCACGATCAATAGATGCTTGCATTTTTGCATGCTAATGCATAATTGTGGTTGTATTGCAAATTTTCAACAAAAAATCTCTAAAACATGTCCTTTAATTGAGTCTTAATTCCAAGGTGGCAATATTCCTTCTTTCTTCTACAGTCTTAGTCTGTGCTCAATAGGTAGTGCAACAGAAATTGAGTTAAGTTCTTTAAGGAATAAAAATGTTTGCGTCTTCAATCTGTCTGCCTGTCTTTTTCCTCTATGTGTACATTTTGAAAGGGGTTAAATGAGGAAAAAATATAGTAAAATTCCTTGCAAACACTTCTAAAGTACAAATGGAAAATCATGCAAAAAAATGGAAAAACAAAACAAAAATAAAAATCTTGGGACCATTAATTCTAGATTTTTTGCTCAAGTTTATATCAAAATAGTCTAGCAGAGATATAAAGCAAAGGCTCCTTTCAAAAAGTATTTCTATTTTGGAAATTTTATAATTCCCCATACCTGCTCCTCACAACTTCTACGGGATGCAGCTTATAAATGGGTGAAATTGCAAAGTGTTTTAAATTAAAATCCCTAATTACATCAATTAAAAAATAAAGTCCAATTTAAATAAGAATATATATATTAAAAAAAAAACAGATGGCCAACTTTGAAAAATTAATTATCACACTTGAGAGCTTGCCATATGGTCCTTATGATAAGATGCTGTATAAAAAAAAAAAAAAAAAAAAAAAAAGGCAGGCAAATATACTGTGAGCTGGCCACATTTGCTTCACAGGAACACAGGCAGCAGAGAAAGTTGCTGACAAAAGCCTGTGTACCATCTGCTTCAAAGTCAAAGGACTAATGACAGCGCGATGCGAGGGAGAAACTGGTGGCGTGCCCAGGAGATAGCGCAGCCGAGACTCGTGAGTTGTTCAAAGAGCGAATAGTTTATGGGTTGAGATAGCAGGAGAGGAGACATACTGTAGGGCAGTGAGGCACTGCTAGCAATGGAAGAGGTATCACTACAGGTGGATGCAGGGGATGGAGGAGGACCCATCTCAGTCTTCACCAGCTCAGGCTTACTTTCCATCCTGCAGTGGAAAATAAACACGGACATGTTTTAGCTCTGGCTTTAGCATTACAACAATGAAACTTTATGAGTTAACTGAGTGATATTTTTAAGGAAGGGACTGACTTGATTTCCTGGGTCTTTGTGGTCTTCTCCATGTTTTTGAGGCTCTCCGGTGAGCGCAGCTGGAACCTGCAGCTGTCGTTCATGTTCCAGACGGACTCCAACAGGACGCCCACTTTGGGGATTCCGGCACTGACAGAAAAGGCCACTGCACCGGCATGGTAGAGGGGATTATTCCTCAAACACACCTAGGAGAAGGCAGCCATTGGATTGTCAGCACAATGGGAGGGTGTTTTCAGATGTAGATGGAGCAAATTCAAAAAATAATCTCAAGGTCTTTCCTCCCCCACCTGCGTTCCCACAGTGATGTTGGGTATTGAGGAGATGCCAGCACTGGACTTTGGCTTTTTGTTCTTGGCTCTCGCTTTCTCAAGCATTTTCTTCCTTTGACTAAAAGGCACAACACCCCTGCAGAAAAATAAAAATTATTTAGGTTCTAACAAAATGTGAAAAAGGTTACAGAAAATGAATGCTATTCAGGCAGAGTGTGCTTTATGGAGAAATAGTAAATTAATTCAATTTCTGGTCAGAGTGGTCAATCAAAACTTTTCCACCAGATCAAAGGTCTGAAACTTTTTAAAAGTCTCTTAACCAAAACATTTTTACGATTTTTTGCTTTGAGAACACATGCATCAATGTATCAGTTTCACAAGCTACTTTATGACAGTAATATCAAGCTATAAGCCCATTTTTACTCTCAGGCCAGCAAAATAAACCTGCAAATGAGCTGGAAACATCACATGTCTTTTTGAAAAAAGGTTAATTACAATTAAAGCACATATTCCAATCTAAGGTCAAGAAAAAATGATCTAGAAGCATTTTACTAATACGTTTAGAGTCGTTTTTGTGGTATTTCAAGGCAAATATTAGAGAAATAAACTGAAAAAAATATTACAACCTAAGTCTATTAAATATTCAAGTTTAAAAACAAAATATATCTAAATTTATATAATTTAGAACTAAAATCAATGAAAAAATATTCAAAAAGAAAAAAAATGAATTTGTCATCTCTATCTCTAGAAACAAATCTATTTTTTATTTGAAATTTTTTTCTAAATAAAAAAAGCTATTTTTTTATCATTTATAAATTTAGAAATAAAACTAAGTACCATTAATAAAAAAAAAAGTCAATTTTGCCCATGTCTGTAACTAACAGAATAATTATTATTCACAAAACAAACAGACAATCATAAAAGAGAGAAAAGGTGATTCTCTCACCACCAGTAGAGGCTGTTCTCCATCTGTGCACATGTGTAAAGTGCACATGAGTGCAGCGACACCATGCGTTCCCCCTGCAGCTCTGGGAAAGACTGGGCACTGTGCTCCAGCTTAGAGGCCACAGTGCTTAGTGTGTCATCAACCCAGGTGGCCACCTTTAAAAAATAAAGCACACATGCATTCTGAATATGTAATGAACAGTGTATTAAATGTGCACTGAACACTTTGAGCAAATCTACCTTGTTGCTCTCTGTTGCTACAGTAGCTCTGATGCTATTAGCAGCCAGTAACGTGATCTTCTCATTAGCCAGGCCCAGGAAGGAAACACGAGGGTGGTGAATGGAGGGATTCTAATGTGACGGATGAGAGGGTAAAAACAAGTTTAGCACAAAAATCCATTAGAGTCACATTTTATATAGTATTTATTTTTAAAGTGTCTTTCATGCAGGTGGTTATCGTCCACCTGTGCATTCCTGTACGGTTCAGGCTCACTCCACTTCCACTGATAAAGCTCTCCTTTGGAGCTCACTGCCACCAGCTCTGAGAACAAAGCTCCAATGCTCACAAACTTCACACCATCCTGGAAGGAAGATGAGAGGTGAAAGGAAATAAGGACTCAAACTGAAAAAAAGACAAATCTTCTTGGAGCTACAAGACATAAAATCAAGCTTGTTCAGTGACAAGCGGCAGAAGCAATTCCCCTAAAAGCCAAGGCATTAAAACTAAAGGAACCTTGTCCATTACCGTTATCAAGAACATGCAGTTAGCATGGCAACGGGCTACATTACCGTTTTGTTACCTAGCCTGCAT
Organism: Poecilia picta; assembly: GCA_033032245.1. Classification (NCBI taxonomy): domain Eukaryota; kingdom Metazoa; phylum Chordata; class Actinopteri; order Cyprinodontiformes; family Poeciliidae; genus Poecilia; species Poecilia picta. Next base: position 30,468,514 of record CM065368.1, on the reverse strand, counting down.
ACTGCAGGCTAGGTAACAAAACGTATAGTTTAGAGCTGCAACATTTATCTATGAAGAGCATACTGACAAAGTCAACAATATATGATTTTTTTTAAATAAATATCTTAAAACCTGCTCTTTTTTGTTTTTTAGCATACGCAGTTTAATCACAACTTGTGACTTTAGTAATATTTAATTCTTGATTTTTCTAAGTATCTTTAATTAAAAAAAAATCTGGTAACTCATTGAAACAACAAACTGTTTTAAACTTTACATCTAAACTCAACAAACTTTAGGTACCAGATTATTAAATGTCAGACGTTACAACCGATTTGTTAATTACCACACAAACTTTACCCACTGAGTTAAGAATAAATGATACATTTTAAACAACTTGCTTGTATTGGTGGTGTTTGTAATTGAAAAAAAAACAGTGGCTGGTGAAATATCTGAGTGGCTGGAAAAAACTAATTAATCTATCAATTATTCTGATGATTAATCGATTAACTGGATTTTAAAAAATTGGTACACTCAAACATTTTTATAGACAGAGAATGTTTGTTCTCATCTTAAATGCAACATGTTCTTTCAGCAAATTGACTTTTTTGAGTCTGTATACTCCAGGTAATAATTAATTGGTTACTAAATTAGATAAATATTTCAATAATCAATTAATCACGGGCTACATAAGCCAATTAAACGTTTCCGCTCTGGGCATTATTAATGTAATAATCAATAGATTAGGCACACGTGCCTAATCTATAGGCACACATGCCTAATCTATTGCAGCAACTATGTAGTTGTATGCAGTAACTATGTAACCATTTTCAAGTAAAACCCATTAGATCAATTTATGCATTTTTGTTTTAATCTTATTGTTAAAATGGTGATAGTGTTGTTCCGTTTTCCCTTTGGTTATAGAAAAGTTTTTTCCAAACACACAGTCAGCAGAATCGGGTTGCTGAGAGAGGAAGGTGGACCGCTATGGGCGCCGTGAGGCTCTAGAACTCAGGGGAACACTGAGCAGCTCGGCTCTAATACAACCAACTCTTAAGCTCCAGCTGATGTTAAAAGAAACTTCAGTTTTCATTATATTTATTCAGTTAAATGAGACATTCAATCATTGTTTTTATTGACAGTCAAAAACAAAATTTCCATCCAACATGAGTAGATCTTTTACTTGAGATCAATTCAGAGGATGAAGAAATAAAAGAATTATTTTTCCTATCAGACCTTAAAACAGAAAATCACTGACAAATCTGTAAAAACGTGAGGTTCTACTCTGATGTAATATTTCGGTCTTAAACTCAGTGATGTTTCGGCAGAACTAGAATCTGATCAGCTTCATGTGACTTTGGTTGTTTGTTGATTCCTGGTGACACATCCAGGTCCAGGATTTCTTAATTTTCTTTTAGGGCTGAAATTCATTACTTGGATTAATGGGATAAATCATGATTAATCAATAAGTTGACGATTTAGTCATCAACTAATTTAGTAATCGATTAATTGTTTATGCTCAGAACTCCCAAGTATGATACTTTTAGCTTCACCTGGTTAAATTTTATTTTATTTTTTTAAGTCTTCAATTAGGCACCTTTTGCACTCCAATTAATTGAAATAAATAAATAATAATCAACAGATGAGCTCTACAATGTAATGATTTCAAGTCAAGCAGAAAGTACTGAACTGTTCACATTATTTTTAGAAGTTGTTTTTTTTTACTGCAGATGTAGTCATTGCTGTAGCTGTAGGAAACTACACGTTTTGAAATAAGAAAATTAAAAATGTTCTTATTTAGGAAAAATATTTTTATTAAATAAGAAAATTATTTTCTTATTTAAAAAGAGAAATTGACTTGCTTACTTGCATTTTTATGCATTTTAAATTTGTATGCATTTTAATAGGTTTAAGTGTTAAATGAAAAATCTGCAGGAAATACCCAATTCTTTTTTTTCTAACCGCTTAATTATCAGAATAATCGACTGCTAAAATAATAATTTACCTACATTCTTGTAAAATTTTGATCAAGACTGCTAAGAAACATTGGAGTGTTCTTCAATATCACAGAGTAAAAAACAGAAAAAGTGGACACAACACGGGTCATAAATCAAAAGTTTAAAACGGAGTACTAGACTGTATTAGCAAAATCTGCTTCACGAGCAAGAAATCTTCATCACAAACAGTTGAGCATCTTTATTTCTAAAAGCACTCTTTGATTTTTGTTTTACCTTGTCGGGCCACCACTGCAGCTCCTCTCCCAGCGAGACGGGGCTCTGGACGGGGATGCTCTTCTTGTCGAGGCTGGGCTCGCCCTCGCGGCTCGTCGAACCTCGCTCCGTGTCAAACGTCGCCCCGTCGAGCCACCGGCGCTCTCGTAACCTCAGCACAGACTCACGCTCCGCGCAACAGCTCTGAGTCACGCTCTAAGGGAAGAAGGAGAACTGGTATGCAATAAGGTCACACCAGTGGGATAGAAGTAAGCCACTCTCTGGGAAAGACCCGTCGAAAAAAATAAATTAAATAAAGTTTTTAAGAATAGAGAGAAATACTGCTTAGAATCAATGTAGTGCAAATCAATCAGTTGCAATCATGGAAGGATTGAGCGGGAAATCCAAAATATATGAAAGGCGAGTCACTCTGCACGCTCCTGTGTTAAAGAGTGAGCTAACAGGAAATGAAGAGAAAGAATGAAAGAAAGCATGCATATGGACTGAAAGTGGGCTTTTTTTTAAAGAAAAAAATAAACTGTCTAATAGGGTCCCCGTTAAGACATGTGGACCTGGCGGGCCTTTCTCAGAGAGCTCATAATATTTACTACAGCCATGCAGCACACAACACCAAACATGTAGCATTTATATTCACCTAAACAAACTGAATCAAGAAAAATATGCAAACAAACATTCAGGCAAGTTTCCTTTGTAGTATTTGGTAGACGCGTTCCTATCAGAATGTAGAGGCCATTTTCTAATCTCAGGTTTCTTTAAAGTTTGATATCAATTTTAGGCCAATACAATTTGTCTGTAAAATCTATAATATAAGATAGACCAGCATTCATCCATACTTTGAACACATTCTTGCCTTGGGCAACAGCTAATAATCACCATTAGAATGCGAGAGCCTGGAAGTCAGGAGTTTACTAATACTTAAAAACAAACAAATGATCTAGAGTTCATATTTAAAATCAAATCGCCTTCATTATCTCACTTGTATTTAGCACTGGAGTTACAGATATCCGTCTTAGAAAATCTAGACCTTAAGCCAACGCTAATTGAAAAAAAAAGACATCAACATTTTCAAAACCAGCATGTTTTCTAAAGAAAGATCTTGCAGCTTTGCTGTGCGACTGTCTTATAAAGTCTTGCTCATTCTGGCTTTCTTGTAACTTGAGTGAATAATAAAATGTCACGACGTCAGAAAACACAGCTTTCTTCTAAATAGCTTCCTACTTCTCTGACTAGAGTTTTAACCTCCTTTCTAACCGAAACTGCGCCGTCTTCAGTCTATAACCACATCCGCACTGAAGATTGTTAGGTATGCTGCATTAACTGAATGGAAAAGGATCAGACATGAGAGATTCCTAACAACTAATTCAGACCAAACATGCTGAAAATTGTCAAATACCATTTTTTTCAATGCATCTCTGTTAATCAGTAATGTTACAAATCACATCTATATCTTTAAAGAACATTTCCATACACCTGCAAAACTTGAGGGTTTCATTTTGACTTAGGATGGGGAAAAACCTGCTTATTATTTAAGGATTTTGAAGCCACCCTGACAGAAACCAGCCATCACCAGTGCTACCACCAAAGCCTTCCTGTCATTAGTCATTAGTGAGCGGCTGCGTTACCTCTGGAGGATCCCAGCCGCGACAGCGAGGAGCGTCTGAAAGATGGGTAGCCGAAGTAGCTGATGTCCTCGGAGAACATGGCATCGGCATCGATGATGACGCTGGGATGAGCCGAGTGGATGTCCGCGTCCAACAGGGACATCAAGTCTTCTGCATGGAAAAAAACAAGAAAAAGATCTGTGTTTAAGGATATCTGTAAAACTAGCAGCATTTCAATCATCATAACTAAATCTGCAGATTTTTCATTTATCCACTTAAGCCTTGTCTATACAATATTAGAAATACATTAAAAGATGCAAATAAATGATTCAATTCCAGTGAATATAAGCATTTATATACGTATACTTATACTAAGTACTTATACGTGTACTTAGTCTGTTGTATGAAGTTTGTAAGAAAATTAATAAAATATATTGGGGGAGGGGTGAAGAAATTGGTTATATTTTGTTTTTAAACAAACGTTTTCCTAAAATGCAATGAAATACCATTCATTCATTTAGAAAATTTGAACCAGGTGAAGCTAAAACTCTAAGACTTGAGGAGCTTTGGCAAAAATCTAAGTGCTTTAATCTTAAATGCAGATATATATATTTTTTAAAGTTTTTTGTTTTTTTATATGCTCTGAAAATTATTCACAATAATCAAATTGATCATGATTAATCACAATAATCAAATTAATCAATTAATCTTGATTAAACGTGATTAATTAAATTGATCATAATTGATCACAATTAGTTACAAATGCATTTCTGATGCTGAGGAATAATTGGCCGAATGTGTTCCCACCTCCTGGGAGATAAGACTCGCTGGCTGTGTCGTCGCCATCGTCTCCATCTTCGTCATCACGACTCAGCAAGTTATTGACAGCAAGGTTGACGTCAAGGTTAGTCCGTTGGAGTTCCCTGATGATGACGCTTCTTGACTTCCCCTGTAGGACAACCTGGGCCTAGAGGAAAGCACGGGTTTATTACAAAATATGCATAGTTAATTCAAACAAAACATATTGCTAAAGAAACAGCCGTACCTGCGTAATGAGCTCTTCTGGAATGACTGATGCTGGGATGACCGGCTGTGGCTGGCTGCCTAGAAGCCCAGAGCCACGGTCCCTTCCCGTGCGGATCACTCTGGTCTGGCGGCGGGAATCTCGAGCCGCCGTTGATGACCTGCCTGACGTACTCCCACCTCCACCGCCGCCGCCTCCTCCTCCGCTACCTCCTCCTCCGCCTCCGCTGCTGCTACCGCCTCCTGCTCCGCCACCACCTCCTGCTCCTCCTCCGCTCCCACCTCCTCCGCTGCCTCCGTTCACCCCGGAGCTCCAGCGACTCCTGTTACACACACAACGGGAAAAGTCAAACAGCAGCCAGGAACTTAGAAGAGACGCAAATCACACATCGGGCTACAACAGCATTACATCCACATTGGTGTTGGTTTTTTTTAGATGAGCAAAACAGAATAAGAAGAAAAACAAATGTACTTCTACACCTTTTATTCTAAATAGGAATCACTAAAATAAAGCTCTACTACAATCCAAAAACAAACAATAAAATGGTATTAGTAATCAATTACTCTATTGATTATTCTGACAATTTTTTTATTATTAAAATCAGGTCTTATTCTGAGCTCAAAGATTTTGCCTGTTAGATGAGGACAGTGATATATGCAACTAATAAAGTCCATCGATTAATGTGATTTTTAGAAAATTGACACATTCTGCAGTTTTTTCATTTAGCCACTTCAGCCTTTGTTACACAACACAGAAATATATTAAAAGATGCTAATAAGAACATAATGAAAAATCATTTTTAAAGAAAGAAAATTTTATTGCGTAAACTACAATAACAGCATTCTTTTAGTGCACATTTTATAATTTGTAGCAAAGGATGCATCAGCTGATCTGTTAATCATTTTTTCATTAATAATTTGACCTAGAAGGTGATAATAGATTTTAACAAAATTTGAAACAGGTGAAGCAAAACTGCCACTTAAGGAGTCCTACTCTTAAAGTCTTATCCATACAGACAGAGGATTTTTTTGTATTTATTTAGTTTTTATTTTAAATGTAAAATGTATATATTCTTGTAAAGTTTTGGTTTAGATACAGCTTTGACTGCATAGTTCTTTCAGTAAAGGGCGAATTTTAGTCTGTGTATATTTTAAAGTTGATGTTTAATCGTTTATTAAAGGAGTTGCAGAATATTTCAATGGTCAATTAATCAGACTAATTCAATTAATCGTTTCAGCCCTAGAACATATTTATTATGATAGTTCAAATAATGAGTTGCTTGCATTTTAGAAGGTAATTCTGAATTCTGTGCGGAACATACATATCAGGAGGAAAACCAAAATATTGAGGAAAGAGATGGTTATCTTTAATTTAAAAAAAAGAAAAGCTACCAATTTATTTACAGGCTGTTATTATTGGGACACATTTCTCGATTCCGCCTCCCTGTGCAGAGTGTAGAGCACCGAAGCCGACAGAAAACACACCCCTAACCCGCTGCTGTCCTCCAAGCACCAACCTTTCACAGGACCATATGTCTGCCAGCCCTGCCAGAACTTACCCAAGGGTGTTGCCTGCCAGTCTGCCCAGTGTGTCAGAACCAGACAGGAACCAGGGTGGATCACTGGTCCTGCCTGGCCTGGAGCTCCTTCCTGTCCCTGAACCACTGCTCAACTTTGAACTGGAAACAAAAGATGGGAGACGAGTTACAAACCTACAGCAGTCCCAGTAGGACCGATAAAAGGTTGTTTTGTATTTTTTTATTATATATATTTTCCTTGCAATCCTGGGTCAGCTGATGGTAAGGTTAGCCCAGGATTATTTTATTACTCTGGAAAACAGGAGGGGTATTTTTGGAGACCAGCATGGCAACACCCTTGGGAATCAGAATTGTCTGCAACTCATTCCTCATTCAAGACTTTTCTTTTGTAAAAAAAAAAAAAAGTTCTTGGGCTTTGGGGCTGCGACTGCTTTCTCCTATTTTATGATGAATCATAATCTGCTTCAATCATTTGCTCTAAAAAAATTACTTCTCTACATTTTGTTTTGTAGTAGCAAGAAGACTAAATTGCTAATTAAAAAGATTTTTTTAAAGGCTACTTGACAATTTATAGAATATGAGTAAATAATCAAATTATACAGAGAAAAAGCACTTTTGTACTAGACTTTAAGATCCTGACTGTATTTATTAAACTTTTATAAAAGATATTAAATCAGGCAGGTCAACCTGCCAAAGACACCCAGTCATGTTTTGTCCTCTCTTTCCCACAAGACCACAAGTGTGCAACATAGAAAGGCTGTGACCGTTTAAAACCAACTGATTCAAAAGAAATAACCAATAAATATTCTGTTGGCAGGACATCAGTGGCAGACATTCAAACAAATGCATAACCAGTCAACCCACAAGGCAGCAGCTAGTAAAAAAAAATTCAAAAATTCAAGAAAAAAAAAATATTTCAAAATAAACACTCAGGTAGAAACCTAAGTTGAGTCTGAAAACGGTTGAAATATAGCATTGTTTGTTTTAGTGAACAAATAGAAAAGCTTAATATTGTTTAAAAAGATGCTAACAGATAGCTTTAACATACAGCTCTAGATGGAATGGCTCTTTATCTGCTAGATGGAAATCATCCAAGCAAAAAGGTTTAATTCTACAACAGAAACTACTAAATTAATATATTGAAGAAACATGAAATTACACACACACACACACACATATATATATGAAAATTATCCCCAGGACAGAACCTAACAAAGTCTCTCACCCATCGCCGCCATCCGGTTTGCTGAGCTCCAGGCGATCGGGCTGAACAGCGAAGCTGATTCTGCAAACCCGTCCATCCTAAAACACATTCAGGACTCTCAGTGCTGCACACTTTAAGCTGTAAAGGTCACTCATTTAAAACATTTACCAAGCACTTACTGCCTCTTATGCAGAAGGCAATTAAACAGTCTTCTAGTCTGACTAGAGGAACAGTACAGACATTACTTAAACATATTTGCAAAGCTCAACTGAAACCACAAACCAAATATTTGCCAAATGCCAATGGGAAGTCCGTCTTCTAGGCTTACCTCCAGGAGAAACCCGGCGTGGTTTGGACCAACAACACACTGCTTTAGGGTGGCCTGCTCCAGCAGACTAAGATGCGGATGACTGCAATGAACAAAAAAAAGAAAACAATTAAAAATCAAAGGAATAATGTTCCCTATCCAAAACTATTTAACCCCTTTTACACCCAAGTTTCAAATGTCTGCCGATATATTTCTTCCATATTTTAATTTTAAGTAGTTCTTTAAATGTCCTGTGAGATTATATATCTACCCATTTATCCATAACAATTGGAACTTTCAATATCCAGCAAGTTATTTTCGCAATATTACTGTCTATTAAACGAGTGTTTTGTACTCTGTACCAGTACATCAAACTGAAATACATCAAGTAGTTTCACAACACCTTGGTGAAGTGTGGGGAAAAACAACTTTAATTTGTACAGTCAGTGTAATTAGAAGCATAACAGTCAATGTAAAAAAATAAGAATGAAGGAACTAACAAAAACTAAAGGTTGACCACTTTGGTCAAACGTAAAAAAAATAAACTGCAACAAACGTTTTAAATGGTTTAGAAAGTGCAATTAGGAATTCTAGATAAACTGTAATAAATAATAAAACATTACATTGCTTCGAGCATAAAACATAGAATTAGAGTGAACAGATGCAGATATCATCAGATCTTTGCATCTCTAAATTGAAATCTGACTCAACTCACCTGTTGTAGCTGTATTTGTTGAGTTTCTCTGAGACTTCCCGAAGCCTGGACGGAACAAACAAAACATATCAACACAAAGCAAACAACTACAAATAATAATAATAATAATAATATTCAGAAAATAAATGAGAAAAAAAAGAAGCTGTCCTTCCTTGGAGTTCGACAAATGTGTGCAACCTTTAGTCAAATCCTGATCTACCACATTGTTTTACCAGCTGCAGGCTGACGAAGGGTTCAGCTGACATGTTTATGTTAATATTAACGAAGTGGAAGCCAATAGCTGCTCTTCTTTCTGCAGTTAAACCCTGTCCACTCCACTCTGCCCAGGATAACAGTCCATGGCTTTTCTTTACCATCTTGTCCTGATAAATATCCTCCCCCTTTCTTTTTTTACACTTCCCGTCAGCTTCATGAACTTCAAATTGTCCGGAGAGTTGTTAGGAGATCCATGAAGACTTTTAGTAGCTCTGCTGTTGGGTGACCTCACAATCAATATCCTCACAATAAATCGAAAGCATTTCAATCTCTCTTCTTAAATAAAACTGCAAAGCTCCAGAGAAGCAACAGACCAGTAAAAATAAACCATTTTCTATGACAGAGACAATATATAAATAGAGTATTAAATGGACACACTAGAATAATATCTGACAGGGAAACAGGATTATGAAGATCAAGTATGAAAAAGGAGCGACTGCTTCACTCTTTGCTCTTAACGTTTAGACATTCTTGCACTGGAATGTTTACACTTTCCGCTACGGACGGGTTTTGAGGAATGTTATTTGAGGAGTTTATAACGTCTTTCTCTATGTCTTTTTCACCTCGAAATTTCCATATGGAAATATTTGGCATCTACAAGGTACTTGAAGAAAATCTCTTGACATGCACACAAGTTCAGGTAGAACTACTTTGGTGCATATACATTTTTTCCCCAATTATTTTAGTATTTAAACAATGAATGTATTTTTATCTTAAAATTTGAAGCATTCCTACACAAGACATTTGTTTTTATTTGTTTTTTTGTTGTCGTTTTCGGTCATGCAGTTATGATTTTTTCCAGGTTTAAAAACCTGTAAAAATCATCAGTACGCCGCCATCTTTAGTTTCACTGATTTGAAAAACGATAAACAATTGACCAGGGTTCAGCCTTCAAAACAGGTGGAAGTGCACATCAGACAGCTGACTTTACAAAATAAGAGCACAGTAGTAATGCTTAAAAAGCAAAAAAAAAAATCCACTTTTTAAATTTATTATTATTGTCATCTCTAACAGCTGAAATCCAAATTTAGCAATTATTCTGAGTAATTGCAGTGGTGGATGGATGCCCACATCAACTCAGATCAAGTTCAACATGATACAAATGCCAACAATGAGTAATAGAAACATAATTATGAAAAGTGCTGCATGGTAAACATTGGCAAAATACACCTGATATCATGTGAAGTTCAACATTACCAAAACACTTCTAAAGCAAAAGTCCTAACCTGTCAAAATAAGCAATAAATCAATTAATGGCATGATAAATTAAAACGAGGTCAATATTTTCCATTTGCAGGATTTTATTGGTTTTCTACCAAAAACTGGACAATAAAAGCCTTGAAAAGTTTTTTTAGTCTCATCTAGCCCCTTTTTACGAAGGACGATTGTGTTTACAGAGACTTCAAGATTCATTTTATTTGTTGTTTTGTTTATTTATTTTGGATATTTAAAATGTCTTCCAGTTCTAATGTTAAATGCTCATTAGAATTTAAGGTTTATTGAATTTTGGGAACGTGTTCTTCCATTATTATGCCTTTACTGCTACATTACTTGGAAATGGTCTCAAAACAACATTATCATTTATAGCAATAGCTTGTGGAACAATTTATCACCCAGAAAAATTTGTCATCATGTCAGACCCTTGCAGCACCAACACAGGACTCAGATTACAGCGCCAGATTATGATGCTAGACTGTAATATTGTTCTTTCAGAAAACAGACAGAAATGACAAAAAGTTTTCTATGTCACAATTTTAAGTGTTTTCTGAAAGAAGCTCGTAACTAAAATTGTCGAGGAAAAAGATTCTTGGAAAACATAACTGCCCTTTTCTACAAAGACTCAACAGACTCCCTGGTTTCGACCGTCCTTTCATTTCACTCTGAGGTCGAGGCGACTTGTGCTTGTTGCAGCTCTGCATGAAGTAGCCTTCAGAGAACAGCAGCTTAGCTCACTCACTTCCTCCAAAGCGACAAACATGAGGTACATATCAGCCTTTCACAGGTTGGATTCAAGTTTCTGTTGCGGAGGGACAGTTTACACATGCATCTCTTAATAAAGTGCAAACCAAACCGAGTCAAATCTGTCGAGGAATTTTTAGTCACTTTTTTTCCCCCAAAGCAAATATGAAAAGCTAACATTTTCTGTTTCATAGGAGACTCCAGAGCATGATGGGTTGAGTGATATTAGAAAATCTTCCAGTGGGGGTAATATTGGTAAATATGGCAATATCAGTTGTTATATGCGCCTGTTTTCATTTCCTCTTGTTCTCATCTGAGCTTCTGTCACTCTGTGACCTTTTAACGTTTCGGGCAATGTCGTTAAGAGTCCGGCGTGAGCATCTGCTGCGGTGAGACTGTCCAACTGGCTAAATATTACATTAGCGTGAAAAATTCATGTTCATTACACATGGAATATATTAACCAACATTCAACGCACCCTGAGCCGTCCTCACTTATGTTCTCTGTGGCGAGGTTGCCACTAAAACGAGACAACGGAAACTGAAACTGAGTTTACATTTGTTGTTAATAGAAATAAATAAAAACAGCAGTAAATGGGGAAAAACTAGAACTAACTGGAACTATATGGTCCATTTGTAAAACGGGCTAAAACAAACTGAAGTTGCACATGAAACAAAATAAAACTAAACTATAACACTGGGTTACAAAAGAATATTTTGGACTATTTTGCAGCGCTGAATCCAAAACTGACATCCGTTTTGCTCCATCAGGTCAGGTTTTTATTCTAATTTGATTTAGAGAAATCCGATCTTCTGACTAAATCGATGACACTTTGTGACATCAGTTAATTTCTGTTATTTCTCATCCAAAAAAGGTTTAAGAAAAAGAAATTGTGTTCTAACAGAGTGTATTAATTAAATGTTACACACTTTAATCTCTCCTCCTGCTCATCACTCATTAATCCCAGATTCTCAGGAAACTGATCAATATGTAAAAACAAGTCCTGCATTTAGATGCTCATGTTGCATCCATAGTTCCGAAAGTTGATCTGATTGAGCAAAACCAATGGGATTTTTGAATTCAGCACATCAAAATGATCCTAAAACAGTTGGAAAAACCCCAGACAATTTTTTTTGGCTGTTGACCAGAGTAATGAAAAACCCAAAACCGATGTGTAATCATGGCATTTAGCCACAACATGATAGAAACCAGAAATGTAAAAGCAGCGTCATTAAGACCTCTAACTTCGATAACGTCACAACTGAAGTACCAACAAGTGTTGATCTGTTTAGGGTCATTTGGAATCTAAGAGTATTAAAGAAATGATATTTACTGCTCCATACATAAACAGCTTTATTCAGTCATTTCAGACACACCAAAACACTTCATCTAATGAAAGGCAGAATTTGTGTTTTACTTCAATTTTACATGCAAACTTGCGCGTCTTTTAAATGGATCCACACAAACGTAATGATACTTCAGTCCAGTAGGAAGCAGTTTTTTGAAGAACATTACTCAAAACTACTTCAGTATACAGAAAATTAAATGCAGGTTTATGCTTTAAAATTACAAGCTGTGTGTTGGTATTCATTTCTTATGAAATAAGTAAAATAAAATTATTAAAAGGCCATTTTTCCCCTCACAAAGCAATGCGTACAATGAGCCCAAATGACTGCAGGGATCCAGAAGTAAACGGCTCAAATCAGTCATTCTGTAAATGACACATTAACTGAACAGGATGGAAACAGACAAGTATCATGTTTGTCCAATGTGACAATCACAGATTAATGTGATTATCACAGAGTTTTTCTCTAAACTCTGAAAAGCCCCCAAAACAGTCACAGCTATATTTTCACAAGCTGGTTTGATGAGGTCATCAATAAAAGCAGCAGCATTTGTTTGATTATATAATCAATTGCAATTATTGTGAACTGTTCAGGCGGACAGCTGCAAGTCTAGTTGCAACTTCTTTCTTTTTTTTTAAAACAACCAGCTTGTTGGTGTGTTTCTCTATATACATGCATTTATTCAAATACATATTTATTTTCACTACCTTCCAGAGAGTATATTTTTGTACATTTCTGGCACAATGACAATAAAGAAATTCTGATTCTGAACATTTCTTCTCTGTAAGGGCATTTTATTATTATAGAATAATTTTTTTGTGTAGAAAAGAGCAAGGTAAAAATTAAAAAATTAATGGTAATGATGACTTTTTCAATCCTGCAAATAGATGCTATGATCCTGCCAACTTAATCTATTAACACCCGTTAATACAAGCAGAGTCTCTCAGTCCTGATCAGCTGACCTCTCATCCACACCAGAAGTTGGAACATAAGAATTAAACGCAGCTTATGAAGCAACATTTATTGAAACCACCTGGTAAAATAAAAGCCAAAAAAAACCACCAGTCTGAAGAGAACCGAGTCAGAAATAACGTTTATAAATTTAGCGGAAAATAAATCAGCTGAGAGCGCAGCAGCGAACTGACCCACTTAAAACTTCAGGATGAGTGGCTTTTTTTTTCTTCTTTGAGATGAGACAGTCTGCCTCTTTTATCCCGACACCAATCTCACATTTTATTCTCGTTGAACTGTTTTTATGTTTTTAGATTCGAAATGCAACACAAACTCTGGAGTTTTGATTGGTCCCCCATGAGCCCCCCCCCCCCCACCCCCCTCCCAGCTCCTCATGAAAACAGCTTCTTTCCTCCAGCCAGTGGAGAGAACCACCAACTTTGTACACAACCGGATTGGTGGAAAATTCCCTCTATTAAAATCTATAAAACATGAAGGCGGTACGGGCAGGAAGCCCCCCAAACGTCCACTCAGCCTTCTGCAATTGAGATATTGTGACTACACTTCGATGTATTCAGCTCCACCTTCTGCAACAGTGACACTAAAAACAAAGCAGTAGCCTGTCATAAAAAGACGTCAAGATGAGGAAGCCGGACCAGATGTTTACAGCAAAAAGCTCAGCTGGACCAAGCCCTTCTTATTTCAGATGGAGGCCCACCTACTTGATTTGACAACCGGAAGTTCAGTGATAGCTATGAGAAAGACTGGAGGAGTGTGGGGGGGGGGGGGGGGGTGATCTCTTTACAGCACATGGTGACAGACATGCAGGATGGGACTGCCATGCCCTCTTTAGGAAACCAGTGGTCCAAGTCACCAGTACACTTCTATGGTGGTTCTCACCAAAGATTGCTCTGGCAGAGTAAACTGATCTTTTCTGTCAGACTGAAGCCCAGTTAAAATGCAAAACTCTGCTTTAATCTAGCCTTTAATCTCAAGGTCACTGTGTTAAAAAAAACAACAAAACCCCCAACTTCTCACCTCTTTGTCTCTAAGTGGAACAGCTCATTAATCAGTTCGATCTCGAAGGATAGTATAAATAGATGCAACATAAATCACATGTTGAGTCGAACTATACAGAGTTCCTCAAAATTCTAGGATCGCTTTAACGCAAATACTAGCGATTAATTTACTTCTTCTTTTTTTACGAATGTAAAAATAAAGTAGTAAGAGTCAGGATAGAATATGTAACAGCACTGTGTTACTGAGGAACTTTGCCTTTAAAATGAAGCTAGTATTTGAAAGAAATTCGACTTGATTGTGTGTTCAGATTAAAAAAATAAAAAAGGAGCAGTTTGAGACCCTGGGCTCTCCACTGTTATAAAGTCGTTAACAAGATTAATGTAAATGTAATGTTGCTAGCTCTGCTTCGCCGCAGATTTTAGATATGCATCTCAGTGCGCAACGTTAGCAACAAAAGATTAAGTAATTCTTCCTAAAATATTAGTGAGAAAATGTGTAACTAAGTTACAAAATCAGGAAAAACATGAACTAAAGACTCTGAAGTAAGAATATTTGCCTTTGTTATGCGCGTGGCTGAGAAAACCTAGCCAGCTAGCATTCCTGGCTATCTAACAGTTAGCAGGCGTTAGCTACTTCATTGATCATAATAATCCCCCGAACGCCTACAAAACAAATGAATACTCATGCCTCAAGTTGATACACGTAATTTATGCCAAAAGCGTGGACATTTTAAAAATGGTTGTGTTAAAAGTCCAACATTTCCCCCCCTCTTGCCCCCCATCCCCCAACCCGCATTGTCTATCTCAACTTTGAGTGCGAGCCAATCCGTCCAAAGAACCAAGAAACGTCCTGCTAGCGTTTCACAGTTAGCAGCTAGCTAACGAGGACTGCTCAAAATGCCGGGCCTTCTATCATCCCAAAGGGCTCATATTTTAATCGCTAAAACCCAAAAGCAAACACATGACAGTATCAACATCGGCGGCGAACACAACGCAGAGTGCACTTTAACGCAACCAGCCCATAAATAGTGACTTAATTTGTTCTTGTTCGTGTACTGCAACAAAATACCTGTCATTGAGCTGATCCTCGGTCCCCGGCAACGGGTGAACAACGAAGTGAATAGATGTCATGGAGTCAGTCCAAAATCTCACACAGATGCGTGAACGGTGTGGAAACTGTTATTCCTTCAAATACTGTACGTATGTGCGTTCATAGGAATCGTTTAATTGCGAAAAACCAAGAGTTTGGGTCCCAGCCTCCTCACCCACATGCCGCCATCTTAACTCTACCGAGCTTCTTCAGTTAGTGTTGATAAGTGCACATGCAACCGCTCCGCTGCCTGGAGCTCCAGCACAAACAGGAAATGTGTTCAATTGGATCGGAGTAGCCTCGAAAATTGCCACAGGAGGAATTTTACAGAAAGGAACACCGTCAAGCTTCAAAGTGTTGGTTCTGTCCAAGGCATATACTTCGTCTTAGTTCATATGCGTTTAGTTCTCGATAGTATTTAAGTGCTAAACAGTCGTCGGTACATTAAAAAAAAGAGTAGTTCAAAGACAGCAGTCATTTTTTTTCTCTTGAAAAGGCAAAACGGTAGAATAAAGACAATATCTCCGACCCATACAGTCGTAAACCGCATTAGTATAGTTGTAGTACTTTGGAAACCTATCATGGCTGATTATATTAAGGCTTTTTAATATAATGCTAGCTTCCTTTCATATAGTTTTCTCCATTAGGGTTTAAAAAAGTATATACTTGATGGAAATTTAGAAAAGCATAAGCAGTTACAGTTTCTTAATAGATAATGTAACTCGCATCAGCAAAAATATTGTCCAAAGTAAACAAACTAAAAATGAAAATATGTGTCTGGCCAGACAGGGCTAAGAATCCTAGCTCTATATAAGGAAAAGGACAAGTACATTGGGTTCCATTCTATAAAAAAAGTTAATTTAATTCAGGGAAGCTCAGAAAATGTTTTCATGTAGTTAAATTGAAAAAGATAGCACTATCAAATAAAGGCCACTAGAGTCAATAAAACTTTAAAACAAACATGGAACCTTAGGGATGTAGACAATCCATATTCTAAAAGCAGATCTAGCATGAGGTAGAGAATGTTACTGATGTGTTGATTCAAATTGTAAATTGTGGATACTTTCTGAAAATGCGAAGAAAAGACCTGCTGGATTTATCATAACCCTGTATTATTAGAGTAGAACACTTTAATTCAAAAAGAGTCACTGAATAAGAACAGTGAAATATCTACCATAGATTTCCCAAGAACACATTTAGACATTCATAGACTTTGACATGGCAGGTATGGCTTCCCACACAGGGTGTCATACAGCCAAAGGGTGGTACAAGTTACCAATTGTTTTAAAAATTTTCTAAAGTGTGACTCGCTTCTAGAATATTTGTACACTAGCTTTATAATACTTCACATGACTGGTCAAATCTATTCTAGATTATACAACTGTGAACCTAACACACTTTGGAGATTTCATTTTGTTTGTGCCATTCATGTCCAACATAGATTGAAGGAAGTGTTGACAAAAAACATCTCACTTCAGAAAAACATCTGTATTTGTTTCTACACCAAAGACAGATTGTATACAACACATTTTCTTTGTGAAATTTTGACAAGCTGAAGCAATGGCTCACCCAGGGTCACATTCATTTAAAAAAATGCTCTTGTATTTAGAGGTCAATATAGGGTTTGTGAAAATACAGAACTGTTAAGAGTAAAAAGATTTAAAAAATAATAATAAAAAAATAACTACGATGAAAACAAGGTTTTTTCTGTTCACGTTAATTCAGAGAAAGTTGTAAAGGTACATGTTGTGCTCTAATAAACTCAAAATCTGACTGAGCCTTATTTGAGAAGTCACTCAGCTGCAATAAAAAATAGTTGGTTATAGAATCAAAACAGACAGAATGCACCAAATATATAAAGGATATAGTGGAACAAGCAAATTTTTATTGAATCTCAAAAAGAAAAAAAAATACTTTACAGTATAAGGTAACTTGTACATTAGGACACTCCATTATGAATGGAAGTGGTTTAAAATACACAGAAATCTATATTTATATTTTCAAAAAATATATCCCCAGAAAGGTATTTGGCTTATTTTCTTTATTTAAAAAGGTCCCCTTTGTCAAATGGACAATTCATACAGGGCTTTCTATACTTTTACCACTAGGTGGCATTGTTCACCTTCTTCCACGGAATAAAAATGAGTGCCAGAAATGGCAGCTATTTCTTTCATGCACTGACACATGTGAGACCTGTGAGGCAAATGGTGAATAACAGTTGTCAAATACCGCGTCTTTAAAATTAACTGCTGATGGTAAAACGTCCTGAGGGGATTGTATCGAAATGAGAGCTTCTCTTGTTGAAGAAGCAATCAGAAGCAGACATACAAGGGACATTTTGTTTTATTTTTAATCTCCAACTTCCTCTAATGCAGCATGACATTTTAATACTCATTATCTAATACTGAACAAATGTCAAGTAGAGTATTGTGTATCAGACTGTACAAAGAGCATTTCCTACTGCTTTTGTTTGTTAGACCAAAAATATTTTCAGTTCCAGCTTTCTGCTATAGATATTATATTTAAAATGTGACCACTGTCATTTTTATGTCCTCTTGTTTAATTGTTTGGTGATGTAACATTACCTGAAAGGATCTGAGGGATTGGATTGAGCAAAAACCCCAATTGAATTAAAGGGAGACATGGAAAACCTATATTCAAATGATTTAACCTTTTTCTTTGTAAGTACGCATGCTCCACGTATCATGTAACCATGTAAGGTCTGCATTTTTCTTCCTTTCTGTTCACAAAGTTTAGTACAAAGGTGAGAGATATCAGGTCAATGTCCCGTGAGTAAAATCCTGTACCCTTTTTTAACAGGAAAGTCAAACAAACTTCATAA
This sequence comes from Poecilia picta, assembly GCA_033032245.1. NCBI lineage: Eukaryota > Metazoa > Chordata > Actinopteri > Cyprinodontiformes > Poeciliidae > Poecilia > Poecilia picta. The sequence continues at coordinate 30,450,457 of CM065368.1, read as the reverse complement.
AAATCCAGTCCTATTTTTAGCCGCCTGGGCAGTGGGTTATCAGATGACCTGTCGTCATGTTAAATATGGGTACAAAGAGATAGAGCCAGGAAACTCAGCCGCCATCGGAGTGACCTACGAGCATGAGGAAATGTTCAAGTTCCTGGACGAGATTTCTAATTTAACGGTGGCAAAACTTCAAATATGATTATATAATCAAAAAGTGATTGAATTCAAACAAAGAAGATTAGGTTAAAACATTACACCAGCTAGTGTCAGTCTGGGGACTACTAGGAAAAAGCTGCTTTTACCAACTGGAGTAACATGATAATTAGCCAGAGAAGAAGAGTTTAAAATAACTTCTCTCTGCCGGCAGAGAAATATAATGCAGGTCTTGAAAAGGGACAGCTAATAGAAAGCTGTGAGTCTGCCAGTACAGCCAGGTCAGCTTAACCGTCTGGACCACCTTCACAGAATCAGCCACAAGCAGTAAATAAGGCATGAAATGTGACGATGTTTTGCACATACTTGGGAATTTGAGACAAGTCAGCAGTTGCATCCCCAGAGGATAAACAGGGGGTTCCCAGGCTGTTCCATGAGAAATGCTAGCTTAATTGCTCTCCAAGGTGGGCACACGTCCCACTAATTTTCTAATGCGCTAATAGCGGAGCTAATTTTTGGTTTAGCGCTATTGCTAACTTTGAAAACACAGTTCCGTTGCCTCTCTTTTACCTTCAAATTACTTTATTTCAAACAAGATAAAAATAAAGAAACAAAATAGAACACTGACATTTGCAAACCATATATAAACATACATACAATAATCTAAACTAGGGCATTACAGAGCATGTAAATTATATCAAAATTAAATTGATGGTCAATTGGTGAAGTATCAAAGGAAGATAATCTGAAATGAAGTTAGCACATTAGCATTAGCTTTTGCTAAATACTGTGTTGGTGTAGTGTCTCAGCGTTAGCATAGCTGATGTTCATGATTAGAGTTTTGGGATTAGTGTAACTAACATTTTAGTTAGCAGGTGCCCACTACTGACAATCATGCAATCATTGCTATTCTAAAAGTTTCTCTGGCCCATCTGGCCACCTCTGTGAACATTGTCTGGGGCCGTAAGAAGGATGTCCACTTTTGAGGGGCAAAGAAACGTGTTCATATTTTGTGCCAAGGCCACTCAGCTTTGGTAGTGATTCATTTTTGGGCTTTATTTTTGAAAAGACACAAGAATTTAGCAAAAATATGCAACTTATAAATGTTGAAAAGTATTTTGAGAGGCAATAGGGTGGAGAGAGAAGATAAAGACATGCCGTACAACCGCTTTGAGGTCCATAGCCTCTGCATTTGGCTCACCCCCTCTATACCAACCAGATTTTTTTCTGAATGTTTAGGCATTTTTAAAATTTGGTTAATGTGGAGGAACTCACCAGAAGATTTCCTACAATACTGTATGTATGTCAGAAGATCTTGCTAACATACATCGCCTGGAGTTTTGAGAGTTTTATTTATTTATTTTTTGAAAACTGTTGAAAATGTCTGACTCTTGCAGGCGGAACAGAGCGCACATGGTACATTAAAACTGTTACCAAAATGTTTAGAATTTTAAGCTAAAAAGTGATAAATGCAGGATGAACTCTGTTCACCTCCAGACTTTCTTCTTTTTTAGCAAATATGCTTTCTAGGAACGTCACACCGTGCCAGTGACAATTAACGGCACTCTCTGTCTGTGTCTGTATTTCTCCTTTGTGTGTCCACAGTCAGGCTTTTGTTCTGGCTCTGTGTGCTGTGCAGGAAGATCCAGACAGCTGAGACTTACCTAATCCACAGAGCTGCCTGACGCCATCTTCTGCTGGCTGACCTCTTTCACCCCCTAGGGACTAGATTTCTGTTAACTATTAAAAACTGGTAAATCACACACTTTTATTTCAATATATTAATTCAAACGTCTTCATGTTTATTTCCTGCATGAGGTTCATACTATTTTGTTTTTTTTTTGGTTGCGAGCAGATAGATCCCACGATTCTTAGGGGAGTCACTGCAGCTTCCATGTTTAGTGCCTTATACATGCGAATAAAAGCTGTTCTGAGCTTTTGTTGCACAGAAGAGACCAGAAGTCACATTGACTGCTATTCAAGCTGTCCCATCTTCTTTACCCTCTCTAAAGAGTTGTTGCTGTCTGTTTTAAAGAAAAGTAACATAAATACTGAAGTTACCACCCTTGAATCTATTGCATATTATTTAATGTGTTTATCCAGTCACCCACCTAAAAGGAGGCACCTTTTAAGGCTGCCTAATCAGATGCCTGAACCACTTTACACAAATGTTTTTACGTACACAAACTTTCCAGCATCAAGATGTTATCTTCTGATGGTTACTTCCAGCAGGACAATTCACCATGTCACAGACCTCGAATCATCTTAATGTTGCTTTGTGAACACGACCTCCACTGTCACCAGATCTCAACTCAATAGAGCAGGTGTGTAATGTGGATATTTACAGGAACAGGATATTTACATCAGCGATATCATCAGCAACTGCAATATGTCAATATGGAGCAAAATATCATATGCTTCCAGCACCTTTCTGAGTATATTATTGAATCTAGTACTAAGGAGTCCTGAATGCAATGGAGAAGCTTCAACCCAGTAATAAGGAGAAGTGATATTCTGTCACAAAACAAGCCATAAAAACATTCCAACACATGAAAATGTCTAAGATTTGTATCTTAATATTGTTTAAACTACTAAAAATCACTAATATGATTGATCTTCATATTTAGCGCTTGCATAAGATTCTTTTTTTTGGTTGAGTGTGTGTGCTAATATTTATTATCTTATATAAGATCTTAATTTCCTTGAGAGATGAAAAAATGTTTCTGCACCGACAGAGAATTAGGAGAGTAATTCAAGATTGACAGAGCGAGCGAGCGTGTGTGTGTGTGTGTGTGTGTGTGTGTGTGTGTGTGTGTGTGTGTGTGTGAGACAGAGAGAGAGTGTGTGTTTCGTTGCCGTTCCCACATGTCAAAGGTGTTGTGTACCATGCAGCCTCCACGTCCGCATCAGCCTTGGATCACGCACCGAGTTCTCCTCCTATTGGTGGGCACCTCAGCACACCTATTCGGTTTATTGGTCGCTGCGATAAGCCCCGCCCCTTAGTCTCCCCCCTCCCGTCGCATTTGAGACGATGAATGAGAAACAGGTCGAGAGAAGAAAAGTGGGAAACATCAAATTCTGCACTCAGATATTCACGCACAGAGGACAGGGCGAAACCTAAAGGTGAAACCTATAGACTGATTGATCCCCTGGGGGGAAAAAAATCACCCAATCCAACATAGATGTAAGTAAGATTTTAAAATTTTACTTTAAAAAAAAAAGAAAAAAAGAAATATTGCATAAATTAGATAACATTTCTTTGAAAAGATTACTTTTGCATGAATAAGATTACTTTATATTTGCAACCTGCTATGCATTTTATCCTTGTGGCAGACAGGAGGGAGAAGGATGGCCGGCTCTGGTGGTCTGTGCCAGACCCCTGCCATAAAGGGGTTGTCTGGTTGTTTTGTAACCACTCTCTGCTTCCACTAGAAACTGGGTGAAAGGGGAGTGAGTGAAGAACACCAGCTGATCATGCCGGTTTCACGCGCTCCCTCCCCCATGTCCTGGAAATAGCTGAATCAATAAACATGAAAACTAAATAACCTCCACAGGACGACTGTCAGCGAGGCATTAGACATTACTGTATGAAGCCCGGTGAAAATTCTCAACACTTCTCCCTTGTTTTTGTCTGTCAGATCTCTAGAATGAAAGTTGAAATGGACCAAAGTGAGGTGTTAGACACCCAGCCTGATTTCCAGCCTTGTTCAATGGGTGCAGGTGACCTCTGGGCCGTGGAAGCTCTGATCTCCATGACGGAGCACTGGAAGACGAGGAACTTCAGGCCCGAACAGCCCAGACCCCTCACCCCCTCCTCAGAATGCTCAGAGGATGACTCCGTGCCCTCCAGTCTTTCTGCGATGCATGAGTCGTCTTTTGTAAGTGAATTATTGTTTCAGTGAATGTCATATTGTTTTCCTTTCTTTTCTTCATTTTATTTTGGCAACACAACACAAATTAGCACATATCCAGTGGCGGCACCAGAAGATGTTCATATGGGTGCTGAACATGATTCTCTGGGTGTTCCAGTGGAGTGGCTAGCATTTTTCCAAATCTGCCTCCCTTCCACCTCCCACACCTTTAGGGCCGTACTGTTCATTTCTGTAAATTGAACATTTTCTCAAGCAAAATGTAAAAAAAACAAACAAACAGTGCAACATGCATAACTGTACAGTTCTGTGAAGACATTTCTGGGTTTTTTTGGAGACTTTAAATGAACTAAGAGCATCATGAAGGCCAAGGGACATAACAGACTGGCCAGGGATAAAGTTGTGTGAGAGATTTAAAGGAAGGTTAGGCTACAAAAATGATCCAAGTTTTGGACATCTTATGGAGCGCTGTTCAATCTATCATCTGTAGGTCAAGTATTACTCAACTAAAAACCTACCCAGACCTGGTGATCTAACTCAACTCACGGGCGAATCAAGGAGAGGATTAGAGAAAGAAGCGGCCACGAAAGCCAAAGAATCTCTGTTAACACTATTAGGGGAGCACTCCAGGAATCTGGACCTTAATGGAAGGGTGGTAAGAAGAAAGCCAGTGTTGAAAGAAACACATTAGAGGTCCCATTTCCAGCTTGCTACAATCCTATAGGTGACTCAGTGAAATGTTGTGAAGGTTGTCTGAACAGATAATAAAAGTTTGTTGGCCTCCAAATGTGGATAGGTGACACCCTGAACAAATTATCTCTAATGTTAAACAGGGTGGCGGCAGCATCATACTGTTGGTGTTTTATAGGGAGGGACAGTGGCGATTGTCAAAGTTGACAGGCAGAAGGATGAAACTATTCACAGGGCTATCCTGGAAGAAGCTGTTAAAGATGCGTCTTTGTGTCCTGCAAATTAACACGATAAAAACCATGCATCCTCTTGACCCATTTTTGGTAAATGGGTCAAGAGGATGCATCCACTACTTTATGTTGGTCTATCTCAGCAAAATACAACAAAATTTGGGTTCATAACCTGCAAAAATATTAAGTGGTGTGAGTGGATTGGCAGTAGAACTGAAAACTTAGTCCAACTCTTTGACTTTTCTTGCAGTGCATGACGCCACCCTACAGTCCACCCCACTATGAGGCCACCCTTTCAGGGTCACCGCATAAACTGCATCACTCTCCAGAGGATGCAGCCATTTCCCAGAAGTACCAGTGCACTAGCGTGATCCGCCACACTGCGGATATCCAGCACTGCTCCTGTAGCACTCATCAACCCTTGCAAGAAGACACAGCCTCGGCGTCTCTTGCGCAGGACTCTAAAACGAATGTGGACGCCTCTAACAGTTGGACTAAGAGAGACTCTGATAAGACTGTTGCAAAACAGAAAACCTCCAAAGATGCATCAGCGCACTTTGAACCCAGCCAGATCCAGATGAGTCTGATAAAACCGGACGATAGATCAAACATGGCCCCTTCAGTTCCGGCTGGAATCACGCTAGTTTCTCATGTGCCAGTCTTTAGCCAGATTGTTCCTGTGTCCTCCACATCCACCGGTAGACCGCAAAACAGTGTCATAACCTCTTCGTCTGTTCCATTAGCAATCACACCCTCACAAGCTTCACAGCAGAAACTTGGATCACCACTGTTACCAACAGGTTCCCCTCCACGTATCCTGTTAGTAGAGGGTCAGGTGGTGAAAGGCCCCATAGTGTTTCTTGTCCCCCAATCATCAGTGCCTGCTGTCTGGAACCTTCAGCAAGCGCAGATGACATCTAGTGGAACCAGGTTTGCACCCATTGCCCCCGCTCCTGGGTGTGCGCATTGGAGCAAAGGAGCGCCGCTCTGCAAAGGGAGTCGTCACGTGTGCGCAGTCATGTTTGCCCTCATGAGGACTGTGGCAAGACTACTTCAAGAGCTCCCATCTCAAGGCCCACATGAGGACACACACAGGTAAGAGATGAAGAATCTCAAGTAAGTGTGATTTGCTGATGATTCAAGCATGAAGTGAAAGTCAAATCTCTGTCTTTGTCCTAACAGGTGAGAAACCCTTCAAATGCAAGTGGGAGGGCTGTGAGAGGCGATTCGCTCGTTCGGATGAGCTTTCCCGCCATCGTCGAACACACACCGGAGAAAAAAGGTTTAAGTGCCCCATGTGCCTCAGCCGCTTCATGCGCAGTGACCACCTGGCTAAGCATGCCCAACGACACTTTGTGGCGAGGAAGAAACCCTTCTGGGCATTAGGGATCAGCCCCGCCGCAGACCTCACTGTGACCACTGCTATTAAAGTCTCCTCTACGAACGCCCTCATGAGACACTCCACTTGCTGAAAGGCCAAAGACTGCGAAAGCAAACAAAAATTTTTTGTGGCTGAATTTGCACAGATATTTGTTTTTCCACTTAAAAAGTGCAACACAGTGCAATACACTGCTATGTGTATGGAGGAGAGGAATCAAACTCTCTTCCATAAACTCTTGTTTCCTGCAACTTTTTGTTTTTGTCTTTTTTTTATTTGACCAAAGAGTCTGCTTGTGCCTTATGAAATATATTATTTTTAAACAATGTTTGTTTTTTTGTTCAGAACACAGTATTACAAAGCAAACTTTGTAGCTTGAGGTCAATATTGAGATCAAGGGTTTGCATGTTTCTGGGGTAATGATGATAGTTTATCTTGTAACCGGTAGGGTAGGTTGCTGACTCACACCCTGCTCCGTTTGTCTCACTTCTTGGGTATTTGGGCAAGATACTTCTCCCACCTTGCCTGCTAGTGGTGGTCAGGGCCCAGTGACACAGAAGCATGGCAGCGAGAAGTGAAAAAACCCAGTAACACACAGCCACGTCATTCAAGTGTTTATTAATGTTCATTTTGACAAGCTACAGCAGAAACGCAACAGAAGGCAAGTGCCTTACTGGTTTTTTTCTTAGACACAAATTTGGGAGATGACTTTACAGATGTGACACATGCAAGCAACCTTGCATGGTCAGAAACTCCGGCAATATTCTTGCAACACATGCATCCAGTATAAATAAGAGGATGTGAAGTTTATAGACTTACAAACGTACAGTTTTGTTACTAAAATGTCCCTTTCTGTTGCAGCTGATTCCTTATCCATCAACACTTACCCTGTTCCATCTGTAGCACATGCTGTCTAATGCTGTGGCGGCATAGCGGTTACCTGCTGGCACTTTTCGGAAAGTCGCTCTGCACGTTGTCAAAACACAAACACACCAGCTAACTGGTGATCACTTAAACTTTTGCTTTCGAACCGCACCGGCCTGAAACAGTCCATGTTTTCTGCAAGGAGCAGATGCCACTGCGACAACGATAACTGAAAATAGTAGATTTTTGAATGAACTGATGGGAGTTAAACTTGTCGTATATAATAAATTATGCAAGACAATAAAAATTATAAATACAAGTGTAATGAAAGAATTATTTCAGAGTAACATTTCAATCACTCAGATATGCAATTTACTGAGAATGGCAACACTAGCAGAAGTAGTAAATACATCAGTTAAATATATAATCACAACAATTCTACATATATCTAATTCAGTAAACTGCAATTCAATGGGATGCTAATGACATGAAATACTTGAGTAATTCTGAAATCATTCTGCTACGTACTATTTGACAAGAAATGTTTGATTTTCAGGGTGTAATCTCATCAGAGTTGAGGATAAGGTTAGATCTATCTGGTCCCAGTGCTTTGACACATATCTGCGCAACTGGCTTAATGAGTTCATCAAGGTGAAGGACAATAGCAGCATAAACCAGTAGAAGCCGAAAGCCTTCCTGGTCGGCAGGTTGCTAAGCTGGAACAGACAGTGCCGCTTCTGTTTGGCAGGAGCCGAGAAAATATGGGATCCAGGAGAAGTTCTTCATCGTAGTATCACTGGTTACACCAGCATCCTGCATTTCTACCCTAAAGAAGGAAACCGTAAACATGTAAAGAAAAAAATAAAAATAACTGATTCCTTCTGAATGCAGAAGAAAATCTTCAGTGAGATCCTCACCAGTCTCTTGAGGATATTACATAGTGGACAGGGGTGGTGATGAGTCAGTGGGAGGGAACAGAGGTTGACCCAGAGTGTAGGCTCCGGCATGTGGAAACAGCAGCCAGTCCCCCGTGTCGAGCTCAGGTAGCAGGCAGTGGTCCACCACTTGGTCCAGGTCGTCCCCAGAGGGGCCCCACAAGCTGCTGCTGAACACTGGGAGGTCCAGAGATGTATCCTGTCCACAAAGCATCAAATGGAATCATTAAACCACTGGACATTAAAGGGACAGATCAGATTTGTTGAAGTGATGTTCCCTTATCTGTGATTGTGATGTTATATTTGTAGAAAGGTTTGTAAAAAAAAAAAAAAGAAAAAGAAAAAAAAAGTGAACAAAATCCTCAAAGACATGCCATGCATACCGGATGAATCGATTGCAATTTTCTACTTGATCACAGATTTCAAAAAAGGCTGACCTGCCAATTTTGATTTTTGTCAGAAAAGTCCCTAAATGTAGCACCAAAGCTGCCAAGTTGGCCTCTGTGCAGATCCGTTTCACATCTAAGTATCAGCTGATCTCCAAAAACTAAGAAAATCAGGGCGGATTTAGCCCTACTATTGGCAATTTAAAGCACATTAGACATAACGCCATACTACACTATTGAATGAGGTTGTTTTTACAGCTGAATGTAGTCGGTCTTAAAGTGTAGATGTTTATTCTTCAAGATAAAGCGGCGTATCCCATGGATCTAAACAGCTGCAGTTAAAATTGGATTACATTGCTAAAATCAGACAACAAATGTAAATGACCACTGTCTCTAATGTGCATGGTTAACAATAGTCACCCCACTGGTGCCAACTTGTCAATTTTGTTGATTTACTTACTGACTTTTCAGATAAAAAAATTCAGTATTGGCCAAAATCAGAATGAACAGGTTTTTTGAAAGCTCTGTGATCAGCCAGAAAACTGTAATCGGTGCACCCCTACTTTAAGGTGGGGAAAGAACAGTCTTGTTGGGTTTGCATGTTCTATGTCCGGAATGTTGTTGAGACTCACCTTGTGAACAGATGGCGCCTCAATCACCGTTTCTGAGAGCTTGCTTGAAAACGATCCGTACACCCCCTCGTTCATGTAATACTGGAACTCTGGCTCCTCATTGGCAGACAGCTCACCTGTTCAAGGATGTGGAGTTTACTTAATACTTCAAAATACACAGTCTAAAGGTGACCGAAAACTTTAATTAATCCCGTAAACACATCAAATTAAATTATTCATCTTAACCACAAAGCGTTGCTCCACCTACTTTGTTTCTGGTCCTGACAGTCACGAGCCATCACCGCTTTGGAAATGACGTTCACAGCAAGAGTGAATGCAGTGGACACAAAGAAGCTTCCGGGTTCTGCAATAATGGAGACTCCAGTGGAAGAAGGGAAGTAAAGGTCCACCATGGACATAACAGCACAGTTGATCTAAAAAACACAAAAACATGACAGAAAGTTAGGAAATGTACGTCTAAGCTAAACCGAATACGTCCTGAAAAATCATGAGAGTACAGCTGACCATTTCCAGCTGAGTCTCAGAGCCACTGAATCCGCCTCCAATGTCCAAGATGTTCATGCTGAAACCGACCTCCTCCTGCAGGAGACGAGAGCAAAATACTCCCTGTTCTACATGTCTCCGGAGCCAAAACTAAAACCAGTTCACTTTTAAATTTACAGTACTTACACCCATGTCAAAGATGCAACGGGCATCAGAGATTGCATGACTGTAAACCTGGTCATCGTCACATGTGCTGGAAATGTGAGACCTGAAAGGGAGAAGACGCTCGTCACAGATGCACAAAGTCCAGTTTGATTCGGTTTACTGCAGAATATTATTTTCTCAGGAATGAGTTGCTGTTGTTGCATCACTTCAGTGTGTTTGTTTAGGATGATTTTCAGCGCATCTCACCTGACTCCCACAACTTGCACACCGAGCTCCTTCGCGCTCTCCAGCAGACGCCTGCAGTCTTTGAGGGAGCAGCCGAACGTTATGCCCATCTCGTCGTCTGGGTTACAGGCCTCGGTGGACACCTGCAGAAGCAGCCTGGATCGACGCATGGCAGAAAGAGCAGCAGCTACTGATGTGGAAGTTCACTCAACAATTTGGTGTTGGGTCAGAATGTCCAGCTTCTTTCATAGTAGGTACAGAAATAAACCTGGTTATGTTCATTGGATGTCCATTGTTCAAGGTGGCGCAGTTACATTTTTAACTACTGTCGGGTGTTTTAACACCAGGACCAAACTTGATTCTTGTACTTACCCTGGTTAGCGCTCTGCTAAAGAAGTAATTAGCATGAGCTACAGGCAGTTTATTGCTACATCAACTAGACACGATACCCCAGTGGTCACAACCGGACAGTTTTCAGATGATAACCAGTCCGAATAGTTATTGCCATAAATTATAATTGTGTTGTTTTAAGACCATTTCAAGTACTACATAATCACCTTCTTAAAATAATAGACAATGTCTTGTTTTCCCTAAATAATTTTTTAGCAAGAAAACATTTTAGATTGTTTTTTGGGCAAAATCAGTTCTGCAAAAACAAATAAACACACAAAAAACCATGACTTTGGCCATTGTCAATATCCTAAAGTAATGCCCTAATAATTCAAATTCAGCCTTCCAAATATTAATAAACTAAGTTTATACAGAACACTTAACATAGAAACTGGAAGAAATTTTAAATATCCGAAATAAAACACAACAATAAAAATAAAGAAAAATAAACATCACACACAACCAAAATCAAAAATAAAATGGATTATGAAGTCTCTGTAAATAAAATATCATTGTAACATAACATGACGTAATACAGTGAAGTTTTACCTTTTTAAGCTTGGAACCTCTTGGAGGCCATGGAGGATTTTAGAAACTTTAGAGTCTCACTGACGTCTGAGTAAAACTAAATGGTGCCAAGAAGCTAGCTCAAAATGTCAATTAAATAATGATTACATTATTGAGATAACACATCAACTTCTAATATAAAAAATAATGCTCATGGAAGGCTAGATAGATTGATAATTTAATAATAAAATCTGATATAAAAATCTTATTTTAGAATCTCATAAAGTTAATTTCAGTAACAGCAGGTCTAAGCTTTACCAAAACTGGGGATTGAAATCATCAACAAATTCTGAACACAGGACCTCTAGTTCCTCATCAAAGAGCGTCAGTCCACTGACTGGAAACAGATACAACACTGACTTACTTGGCATTAGGGTGGCTGCGAGAAATCTTGCGCAGCTCTGCTTCGTTATCACACACAAGGAGGTCGATGCCGTTTTTAGCTGTGTATTTTATGTGGGAGACTTGTTTGCAAACTCCGCCGTAGATGATGTCTTCGGAGGGAATCCCATGGCTCTGCACGAGCTCAAGTTCAGACTGGAATTCAGAAACAGGCCTGTGTTACATTAGCAGAGAAAGAAGCAATGCAGGCATCTTGACACTCTGCTAAAATGAAACACTTTATGCCATGTATGGACTATATATGGACTCCTGTTAGGTGTGAGCATTACCTTGTTGGAGCACGTGAACCCGGAGCCGAGGGCAGCGAGAACCTCAATCACTGCCGGGCTGCTGTTGCATCTAACAGCATAGTAAGGACGAATTTGGGGCATGTGAGTTCGCCAGCGAAGGTGCTGCCGCATGATCACTCCCAGGTCAGCGACAAAGAAAGCACTCTTCTCAGACTGCAAAGAGCGAGAGCAAAATATGAGATTAAGATGTACCAACTAGCCCTGACGCAATAATAAATCAGTTAATCGCATGATAAATTAACACAAAGTCAATCATTTCCATTAGTGTGATTTACTGTTTTCTCTTTTTACAAAAAATTGGAAGACAAAAGTCTTCGGTCGGTTTGCTTTGCTCTCAAATAGCCATTTTTTGAAGGACAGTTTTGTTTACACAGACTTCATAAGTCATTTTGTTTCTTCTGTTGTTTTTGTTAATTTATTTTGGATTTTTAAAATATCGTACCATTCCAGTGTTAAACTTTCACCAGAACTTAAAGCTTATAAATCTTTAAGAACATTTTCTTGCATTATAATCCCATTATCATTATATTACTTTAAAATGGTCTCAAAACAACAACATTATCCTTAATCGCAATAACGTCTGGAACCGTTTATCGTCCAGCAAAATTTGTTATGGTGGCAGGCCGAGCACCAGTCAGCTCACGTTCACTTTGGTAAGTTTGGAAAAGGTATAAACCAACAGACTATAACACAGTAACGGCCCTGAATCTAACAAAAACTTTCCAAAGCAAAGCCATATTTAGTGAAGGTGGAGATCATTCACCAGTGTTTGTTCTTCAATGTGATTATTGATCACATCACTTAGGGCGGTGCCTCCGTCCAGTAAGCCGACAGAATACTGCGGTTCATCTGTGATGCCTTTCATCCTCTGGATCTTTGTCTTCTGATCCGACAGGCATAAAGAATGGAGCTGGTCAAGAGAGGTTCTCGTGGCTGGAAGTCGAGCCCCGGGGTCCTAGATTTACACAACAAACTGTGGAGAGAAAAAAAGTCAAAATCTGCTGGGAACTTTTCAAAACATTAATGTAATATAAATCTCTATCAGTAACTTTATTAAACATTAATTTTCCCCCTTTATTATTGGTATTTTTTTCCCTTTATTATCATTATTATTTTTCCTCTACAATATCAACAGAAAAACACTCCGTATTACTGTAGTGTATACTGTACTGGACTTTTTTTTCTCCTTTCTTTCCTTTTTTCAGGCGCACATTTTGTTTTGTTTCTGTGTATGTTCACCTAATCTTAATTTGATTTGTTTATATCACAATAATAAAAAAAGTGTTACTTAGGCTAATAAAATAAATTTCATTAACTATGAACCCATTAAAAAATTAAAACAACTCACTGATCTTTCAAAAACCTGAAAGATTTTGGCCGATAACAATTGTTCTGCTGAAAAAGTTGCCAAATATTGTGATAAAGTTGCTATGTTGGTGAAGGTCAGGTAATTATTGTTAACCTGTAATGTCTACTCTGTCTGTTCAGTACATTTTTAAACAGCAAATATTACTGTAAAGGTCACTGCTGACACAAGTCAACTTGTACTTCATTGTCTTTGTAGCAAAAATATTAAAGAAGCAAATGGAATATTTAAGTGCAATTAGAAAGTCTGTAGTTGGAAAACAATTTTTTTTTGCAACAAAAAGCCAAAAATACATCTAAGAGGTTTGAATCTAAATATAACCACTCTGTAATTTATTTGGGACAGCTTTTAGATACAGAGGCTGAACAGAAGTACCGTATTTTCCGCACTATAAGGCTCACCTAAAAACCTTAAATTTCCTCAAAAGCCAACAGTGCACCTTATAACCCGGTGCGCCTAATATGTGGACCAATATTGAGCCACGACAGGTCTAGCAACTACGGTAAGCAGTTGTCGACTTCATTTTCCCGGTAGAAGAAGTGGGCAGTGCATGCTGGGATAGTTGTCAAAAAACTGGTTTGTTAATAAAGTTTGACTGACCAATCTACCCATAGACATGTCTATGTATCTACCTACCCACCTAATAATCAGGTCGTCTGCAGGTCATCTAGCATCACGTTCTCCACCAACATGCTCTGCGCGAACGGAGAAGGGTGACCATCGTCCGGCCCAGACGCCCCATTCCAGTCACGGAAGGCTCTCCTTGCCGACCGGAATCGGACTGTTTTGTTGACATTCTTTATGTAAGTAGCTTTAGACATTTATCCGGGAGCTTCGGCTAGAGTTACCAAGGGACCAGCAGCTATACATTTAAAGCCGTGGGGGTCGGTGGAAGAGAGACAGAGGCTGCGGCGGCAGCGTGTCGGTTGGTCTGTGCTAACCAGAAAGCAGTTGGGCACAATATCGCAACACCAAAACCGTGAGTGAAACAATGACTAGTGCAGACTACTATATATGGTACTCAGGACCAATTTTTTATTATTAGACATCCATATTTGTAGTGAACGGAACAAATCATGTCCCGTTCAATACAAGACGGGTGCCAACATAACTGTGGCGTCTATTCTACGCGCCTTATAATGTGGTGCGCCTTATATATGAAAAAGTTTTAAAATAGGCCATTCATTGAAGGTGCGACTTATAATCCGGTGCGCCTTATAGTGCGGAAAATACGGTAGCCTTCCCTTCCAAAACAGAAAAAGAAAAGGTATGTGAAAATGCTCTTTGTGTATCCTCCGATAAGAGGCAAAAATGTACCTACACAGAGGAGTCCAGTGAGGAACTCGTCCGCTATCAGCTAGGATCCCAAGGCGGCTCGGCGTTGAAGTCAAACGGCTCTCTGTAAAGAGCTGCCCCTAGATCCTCTGGGTAGTTGTTGTACACCTGCAGAGAGAGGAAGACAAAACAATTACTGACCAAGTTAACAGACAAAAATCACAGCAGGTAGTAGCCCAATAATGGTTTTCTTTTAGATAAACTATTATTTGTCAATAAGTACACTAAATCATTAATTTAGTGTACTTATTGACAAATCAACTATCACTTTTTTAGTAAAAAAATAGGAAGCTAAGGCCATGATATTAATGGGTATAATCCTACAATTATTTTTTATATGAAACCATAAACTCGCACATTAAAATATATATATATATATATATATATATATATATATATATATATATATATATATATATATATATAATAAACACACAAACAGTTACAATCACATCATGACCTTAAAACTATACAACTCCTCATCCACTAAAAACTATTAAGTCAACTAATATGACATTGATTCCTTTGTAATTTCTCGGCTTATTATTACTGTGTCATTTATCGGACATTAGCATGAAGTCACCTTCAAGGAAGTCAGTCATCAACATGCATATGTTTAATTTGAACATTTTTATTAAATTTGAGTAACGTTACTACCATCACTCGATTTATATCCGCCACGTTAATAGCATATTTAGACATTCACACCAGGTCAACATGCCCGTCCCGCTTAATTTAGCAAACAGCAAGCGAAGGCTAACAAGGAGCTAACAGCGGAACTAGCTAACACTACTTACGTTGGCTGAAGACCCAAAACTGGGACAAGAACGCTTTTTCCTTTTTGGCGGAATTTTTAAAGCGTGTTGGGTTTACTGACAGAGAAAGCTGCAGCTGCCATAGAAACAATGAGAGTTGCGTATTTTAGCTGCTGGCACCACTCATTTACTACAACTGATTGAACGAAGACGACGGAAGTGACCGACACTCGGGAGCGTTAAGCAGGAAGTACAAAATGAATAAACATCCGGTAATTTAACACAATATAAGCAATATTGAAATAGTTTCGAGAAATTCCGACAGCCGATATGGAGACAATTTTTAAGTTAGTAGTCGCATTCATTCCAATAACATTAATAACGAAAAAATAATAGTGAAAATAAATCCACTTCACAGAGAGACGTACGTATAAAGAACTTGATTAATTTCAAGCTGTCAAATTTAAATTAATATGGGAAGTGGTAGAAAATCCACACCGAAATTTTATAGAAATTAGGAAAAAGTAACTTTTTTTGGTGTAAATTAATTTAGAACAAAAAATATTTTAAGTTATCATTCATAGTACTGTTTGTACACAATAAGCATGGTAAACTATGGAGGTTCTAAAAAAATAATAATTTGAAAACATTCAAAGAACTGGAATTTTCCATCTAATTCGTTACAAATTTCTCTTAATGAGATGCCAGAAGGATGTTGGATTGACTAGACTTTCAAGTAACTGGTACCACTTACTGTTTCACACTGCCATGCAGCTGGCTGAAAAAGGTGACTGCATTTTCACTAAACTACAAATACAAATTTGGCTGTATGGAAATATTTTCAGTGGTACAAAAAAAAGCAACTTGAACATTTTAATCATTTGAACAATAAATAAGTGTATTATTTTAGCAAGTGTGGTAATAATTGTTTCCTTTTTGTATGTCATAAAAGCGGTTAGAAGAGCAAAGCTGTTATACATTTTGGTATTAAATGTTTGGGCTGGTATGGCTGCATAGTGGCACAGTTGGTAGAGCTGTTGCCTTGCAGCAAGAAGGTTCTCTGTTCAATTCCCAGCCCTGGTCTCTCTGCATGGAGTTTGCATGTTCTCCCTGTGCATGCGTGGGTTTTCTCCAGGTACTCCAGTTTCCTCCCACAGTCCTGTGAGCATGGTTATTTGTCTCTGTGTTGCCCTGCGGCAGACTGGCCACCTGTCAGGGCACACCCTGCCTCTTGCCCGGACCATTAGCTGGAGATAGGCACCAGCAACCCTCCCAACCCCACCAAGGGACAAGGGTGTAAAGAAAATGGATGTTTGGGCTGTTACTGCAACAAATGAAGTAATTTGGTTTTTTACGTAAGTTGTCCTATTAACAAGTCTTCTTTAGATTGTTCACTTTTTCTAAGTTGATATTTTTATGCATAACACAATACAATACAATAAACATCAGCTTTTCTTCGACGACAAACAATCTCCAGGAAGAAGCTAATGCTGTTAAAATTTAATTTAACTTTAATATCATCAATTGAAGTTAAATACATTTTTTAATTTCCTTTTTATAGTGTAATGCATCTCTTATGATCCGACCCATCTGTCAAACATTTGATAGTCAGTACTTTTTATAATTACCTGTGCTATGTCTTCTTTGCATTTTCCATGGCTGTTCAGTGAGGACCAAATGTTGTCCAGTAAAGTTGGTAGAATATTCCTGCCTATTATAAATCAGTCAAAATCTTCCTAATATCACAATCAGACATTACATTCATTTTTTCAAAGCTCAAGCTAAGACAGGACTTTCTGGTCCCACAGCCTCAGTTGTTATGACTTTGAGTTTTGCCTGCCCCTCTCGTTTTTCTTCCTTTCTTTCTTTTTTTTTGAGAAGATAAATTTGCATGTCTCCCTCCTCAACACTGGAGGAGGAGGGTGACAAGCAAAGCCCAACCACTGTTACCAAACACAGAAGTGAAGTGTTTTCTCACATCATCCTAGTATAAAGCAATAAAATAAGTTGCAGATAAACTTTTTAGCCCCAAATTAAAAAAAATGTATATATATTACCAATGAAGCTGTTTCTATGTGTTTTATTTTCCAGGTGCAAAGATCTCCTGAAATCTGCCTTGTCATGGCTACTCCATGTTCTCTTAAGTCAGAGTTTTCTGTTCAGTCAGAGAACTCTCAGTACTCAAAACCAAAAAACAAAAACAAGGCATGCATATTCTGAATACCCACATCCAAACAGCAGCTTCTTATCACTCTATAAAAGCTACAATCCAGCAAACTTTGCCCCAGTGAACCTGCAAGCCTTAATCGCCTATGAAAATCCTTTGTTTTCCAAAAACAACAATATCCCCAAAGTATTTGCCACCTTGACTGACCCAAACATATTTCAGAACCTGCTGCAGTTTATGCATAGTGTTCCTTAAAAAAATCTTTAAATTTTTAGATGAGATCTGAATGTGCCTTGAGTCGAATAAACAATGGCCTTGTTTGTTTCACTAATAAAACTATTACTGAGAGTCCATTGTAAAGACCGGAGAGGCAGCGTCTTTTCCTCGGGCTGCAGCACAAAAGCTGTTCCGTGTTTTGTGCCCGTTTTCTGCGACACAAACTGAGGCTATGTATATATAAGGCTAATCATACATAGCATCTAGAGTGGCTTCCAGTAAAGCTTGCTCCTGATTTCCATTGTTTGGCTCATAATAGGCAGCGCAGCCCGTTGGGTATGCGACAGAGGGACATGCGTACCACCCACCGTCAGGCCAAATACTCCAGTGGCTGCATTGTGCTGCAGGAATTCATATCTTCAAACATTGCAAACAGATTACCTCAGTGCACAGATTTAGACAGACCCTAAATCAGGTCTGACTGAATTTCCAGTCAGACAGAACAAAACAGACCTTTTAAAACCGATTAAATGGGTAACAGATGAAAAATGTATGAACAACACCCAATTTTTTTTTCAATAAATTGCAGCTCTCAGTCACCAATATGATAATGTTCAGCTGTCAGTTCTTCTTTGTAAATCCATGTTTAATTATTAGGCCATTAATCTATCATGTGGACATGAGCGAAAGCACATGTCCACATGTGCTTATGTAAGTTGCTGTGGCGTTGTTAAGTTACACAGACATGGTTTCTCTGCTTTTTGCCAGAGAATGCCGGTGAGCAGAAAGGAAATGCAAACAAATGTCTCGCAATGATCTGCATGATAATCAGGGGAAAAGAAACGTGACTGGATCCAAGAACCCATATAACAACACACTTGGATGGACCTTCCCTGCTATTCAGAGTCTGTGTTGACAAGCCGGACACTGTTTCGAAAATCAAATGAAAAAGTCAGATGTGTTTTATACATTTTTGTTCATGTGATGAGTATGTATACAAGACTAAATTGAGCAGCATTTGTTCAGCTTTGAATGCAACAAATATAAAACATTATTTCTGATGTGATTTGAAATAAGAATCCAAAAGCATTTATCAAGGAGAAAAAAAAATTGACCTAAAAATAAACTGAAAACATGAATCAGCCCTTATCTGCAGCCATTTTTTTGACATGTCATGTTCAACAATTGTATCAAACTGCAAGATAATACCTGAAGGCCAAACAATAACGCAGTCTGAAAAATGATGCACATTTAACCTTTGTCTCCACCCTGCAAAAGACAGAGTGTCTTTAAGCTTCATAATTATGTCATATCATGAACTTGTGAGAGTGTCTCAGACTAAAATGAAAGAAATATGGTGTATTTTTTCTGGGAAATAAAATCTAGGTAATTCCCATGAATCAAGCAAGATCTTAGTTTTTTTCTCTACTGCATTATCAAATATCCAGTGGCTTACAAAATTATTCACACCCATTGGACCCTTTCATATTTTGTCAAATTTCAACTACAAACTTCACAGTATTTCATCGGAATGTTTTATGTGAAGGAGCAGCACAAAAAGTGCCAATTTGAGAACTAGAAGCAAAATAAGATGTTGCAAAAAGAACAAAACAAAAACAACTGAAAAGTTGTTTAATGGCCTAAGATATTAATTTCCTTTTACTCTAATACCTAGAATTTGATGCAACCTGTTTACAGTTTTATCTTAATATAAACACCTGTTTCTGGACAGGCCTCATGCTTAAGAACATTAGTGAGAGGACAGTGTGCTGGATCAGGGGTAAGGTTGTGGAAATTTTCAAACAAAAATGTATCATAATAAAATTCTATTCTAAAGATTTTTGGGTTTGCTTAAAGCCAGTGGTTCATATTTTGCTCTTGCAAAAATGGAGAAGCCATAGTTTACCAATTGGTTGCAAAGTTGCAAATGTGCGAACTGTAGATGGGAGAAAGTTCCACGATAGTTGAGCTAGTTACGTGCAAGAATAAGGTTTATAAAAAACATTAAAAACACTCTTTTGCCTTAATAATAAAAATGTCTCAGTTTACTTCAGCTCACCAGTTTTCTGCTTGATCAACAGTATTATTGTTCACCTGTGTGAGTGACACATTCTCATTCACTAAGAGTGATAAAAAAAGAGAAGAGGAGCTAGCAACAAAAAATGACAAAAGTCAACAGATCTATTCTATTGTGCTTAAACTCTTGAATACTTCCAGGCACCTATTCTCCATAAATGTCAGAAAAAAACTTTCCACATTGCTCTTTATGGCAGAAACAGTACTGGAAACCGCTTCCTCCTCACTGAGCCTCAGCTGATCGCAGACCGGACTCCCAGCGGCACACTGCCCAGCGCTGGCATGTGGTGTTCTGATAATGTCCCTGCAGACTGGCCTGCTGCCAGTCACGGGCAAACTCAAGCCTGCTGTTTGATGTCGAGGGTTGGCTCCAGACAGACCAAGCATTGTGTCCTAAACAATAAACCCCAGGCCCACTGAACTATAAACATGTCCCTTTGGGGGCTTTTCCCTCGCTTTCTTTGCAGGAGACACCCATAATCAGGAAACCTGACCTGACTTGCCTAAATTTAGCAACCCTCAAACCTCAAGTGTCACTGACTTGGCACCAATCATCATTTGTCTCCTGCTCTAATAAAATGCTAGAGCCTATGCTCTAGCATAGGATGTCGACAGTAGCTGGACTCTGAGGTGGAGGTCTTATAGTTCAAGACATTTGTCAAAACCATACATGGCAACACAAAAAGTGACCTTTGATAATATGCTTTTTCTCTGCAATATCTCTTATATAACATTTACACCACTGTTGCTAGGGACACATTATAAAAGAAACTGACTGGGGCCCCGATCAATACTGGGGCCCTTGTTCATAATTATTGACTGCATGTATAATAAATAAGAATGCATGTCACAATGAATCTTTTTTGTCAGATTAAAAGGAGCTCTGAAAATAACCTTAAAACAGGTGTGATGCAAACTTTTCATTAAATCCACATTTCTGTTTTTGAAAAAAAAATTAAATTTGGGCCAATGTAATATTTAAATTTTAAATGGCATGTTTTTATTGCCTGTAAGTGGAAAATTGTCACAATTAACAGAAACAAAAGCTTTCAAACATCTAAAGGTGTGTAATTAGTCTATATAATGTTTTACTAAATGGACTTTTCAATAATATTGCAGTTTAGTTGGACAGGCAAATCAGTGCCGTAGTGAAATCAAGCTTCTTTCATTTGAGGCGGCTTGCAAAGATTAAAATATTTTATCAGCTGAGCACTTTCAAGTAATAATCCATGCCTTTATCACAACTCGGTTGTTACACCTTATACGTTGGTGTAAGCCAGTCCTCTCCCTCTCGTCTTCAGCTGGTCCAGAATGCTGCTGCACGGCTTTTAACTGGATCGCGGAAGAGAGAACATGTTACACCTATTTTATCCTCTCTGCACTGGTTGCCTGTCCATTTTAGAGTCCATTTTAAAATTCTTTTATTTGTTTTTAAATGTTTAAATGGCCTATCTTTCTGAGCTGCTACATGTATACTGTCCTTCCCGAGCTCTCAGATCAGCAAGTCAACTGTACCTGGAGGTGCCGAGGACTTTGAGGAAGCTCAGAGGGGACAGGGCGTTTGCTGTGGCAGCTCCCAAACTTTGGAACTCTTTACCATTGTCTGTAAAGCAGGCCACTTCTCTGGCAACCTTTAAATCTGCTCTTAAGACTCACCTTTTTCGGCTGGCCTTTGATTCAGTTTGAGCTGCTGTCACTTTTAGTTACTTTTAATTGTTGTTTTTTTTTATTTTTTAGATTACTTATTGTGGTCTTTATTATGACTGCATATTTGGGTATATTCTTGTATTGTATTGTGTGTCTTCATCTTAAGTGATTGTATTTTTGGTGTTAGTGTGCTTTTAATTTTTATTTCATTTGTTTAATTCTGTGGCTGTACAGCACTTTGGTCAGTGGTACTGTTTTAAAGTGCTATATAAATAAACTTGGCTTGGCTTGGCTATTAAATGGGTTAGTATATCTTCATAGTTTTATTTTTATTATTCATTTTATTTCCTCTGAACTTTATATCAGTGTGTATATCAGTATGTCTGTGTGCTGAGAGTGCTGGAAAACTGAAGTCAAATTCCATGTTTGTGCACACAATCGTAGCCATTAAAGCTTATTCTGATATTTTATTGTTTTAGAGTCTTCTATGAGAGGTTTCTTTGCTTGATATGGTTAAAACTATAACCTTATATCATATGGAAGAGTGTAAATGAGAGAATCAATACACAAAATTACACTACTACAAGGTAAGGAAAACAGGCAATAGGAATATTTTACTTCTAAAAGAAGATGTCACAAAATATAGAAAAATACAACAAATATGGACAAGGCAAGATATACGAAAGGTTACACCCTATCTCCATCTATAGACTTATTTAATATCTCTCTTCATCCAATACCACTGTGAAAAACAACTCATACTGCACTGTCATTCTACTACCAGTGGGTGTCGCTGCGGCCTCCTCGGTAACCCTGACAGAGGCCTTCCGGTTCCTCTATTGGATCAGCTGACTCTGATGCTGCTGTCAGGAGACCTCACGATCATCGCTGAATGGCAACTATGAACATTGCCAAGCCATAGAATCACTACCGGCGGCTGTATTTCCACCTGTAACACCAACGCAGTTAGCATACGGGTGAGTGAAATAGTTAAAGAGCACGAAAAAAAAAAGAAACACCTTTGTTGTTGTTAGCATTGCTAGCCCAGTGGCTAGCGGCAGCTAATCCCTGCTGGATGTTGCTTGACCTTAACTATCGTTTTCTGCCGTTGTTTCAACACGTTATTTGGGTAATATTCAATACTGCTGTTTGGTAATTAGCCGGGAGCGAAGTCCAATAGTGAAGGCAATAAATTAAGGCCAGGACAATAATGGACATCCCTATTGAATGAGTTCCTCATTAGCCTAATGGTATAGTAGGACCATCCGTTGCTGCATTTTACATATAAAAACCATGTCAGCCTTAGATGTATTGCAGTCAAGGAATAGAAATTTATTAGCATAGTGCGTTGTATTGCTAACTTAAATGTTTATATAATTGTGGAAATAATTTAAAATATTCCTAAAAGGGCTTTCCTTCCAGTTTTCAGAATCTCCTCCAGAGCTGTAACCATGACCGAGTTCTGGCTCATCTCTGCTCCTGGAGAGAAGACCTGCCAACAGACATGGGACAAGCTGATGGCAGCCACCACGCGCACTAACAACCTCTCCACCAATCACAAGTTCAGCATCCCAGACCTCAAGGTTAGAGCGGATTCCAGTGCTTCTCTGGTTGTCACTTTTCATCCTTTCACTTTTTTAAGAACATATTCCCACCCCTTTATAAATCCAGTCTGAAATCCATGTAGTTTTCAAGACAACTCACCGTACGGATCCGTTGTCAAGAGTAAGCAGACTGTCTGTTTGAAAAGCAGCCCCTGCTCACATCGTTGGTCTGCATGATGAAAGCGTTTAGGCAAAGTTTTAATCCACGGTGCAGCTCAGACCACGGGTTCAGCTCGTCTCCGTGCTGAACACCGAGTAAGTTCACCCCGCTGACGTTGTTTCTACGTGGGACTGTGGCGTCCTCCTGGAACCGTTAGCGATGCATGAGCAACCCCGGACAAAGAGGCGCCATCCTAAGCACACAGGGGCCCCCCTGGGCATCACTGCAGGCTGGTTTAGCGTTAGATGTCAGTATTCAAACACGACCTTGTTGACCTTTCGGGGGGGGGGGAGTCTCCATCCCTAAATGGCAAAAATGTTTTAATGTTTTTTCTTTTCTATTTTATGCATAAAACAGGTGGGAACGCTTGATGTCTTGGTTGGACTTTCAGATGAACTCGCCAAATTAGATTCATTTGTCGAAAGGTATTCACATCGCTTCACACTTCATGACTAGAAATGTTATTATTATTGTAGTGCTACTTTAGCGTTTGATGATCAAAAGCACTAACCAATCATCCAGAGATCAAAATTGTTGAAATTTCTTTTGAGTGACACCGATCTTTAAATTGTAGGTTAAGTCCTTAAAAACAGCCTGGATTTGATGGATGTAGAGAGTTAATTTGGAAAGGAACCTGTACATTGGCCTTGACTAGTGAAAACCTGATTGTTGCATCTCTATCAACACTGACCCTCAGATGTAGCCGGTTTACCGCTCTCTGTCCTCCTCCCTGACCTCGTAACCTTGAGGAATTTTGCTGGGAATTGCGAACCGTGAGCTCCTTAGGTCTAAACTTGGCCTTTTACAGTTGAGTGACACATCAGCAGATTTGTCTTTAGTCATGTTTTGGCCGTACGGCCAATCTGGTATAAGTTTAGTCTTTTGGAAAAGTTTCTCATCCAGAACTCACACGCTGTTGTTACTGCCTGATCTATGCTTTGGTTCCACTGTGGGGATTTCCACATCTGAGAGTTAAAAAACCAACCTTACATCACAGCAGCCGTTGTTTGCCGTCCATCGGCCATAAATTTAGTTCCTCTTTGAAGTTTGCGTTTAGTAAATCTGAAAATAAATCTTATCTAAAACATTTCATATGTACAATAAGAGAATTATATATTATTCTGAAATAGTAGTTTCTTTTGTAGCGTTTGGCCCTCTGATGGGATTTGTTTTGATGTGCCATGTTAGAACTAACCTTTTTTTAACATTTATGTGTGAAAGCTGAGCTTTCAGTAGCTTTTTGCTTGCGGGTTATGAGATCACATCTTAATTTGGTGTCTTCTGGGGTTTCACAGTGTGGTGAAGAAGGTGGCTCAGTACATGGCCGATGTGCTGGAGGACAGCCGAGACAAAGTGCAGGAGAACCTGCTGGCCAACGGAGGTACAGTTCTAACTTTGTTGTTCAGTTAATAAGTTTGTAAGAATTGTTTTGTTTAAATGAGGTTATTTGAGCTGTGATGTAATAAACTAACATTTATTTAGGTGTGAACAGCCTATAATATCATCAAATATTATGTTTTGTTGTGAGGGATTTACTCTTGGGTCACAAACTAACAATGGCTTTTCCAAAAAAAAAAATTTACAATTAAATTAACAAAGTGTGGTGTTCATTTGTTTTGAGACCCCTGAATTAGAGCTTGGCAATACAATGATTTTATTCATTAAGGAATTTTTAAAAAAATTTAAGTTTAAATTTTTGGAAAATCTGGATTTCTTTTTTCACCTTGTGTTTTCATAGTTCAGAGTGATGTCAGGCTAAGGTATTTTTTAAAACAGGAATGAAGTTGTTATAAGAATATAGTCATAATAATACGAGAATAAATTCTCAGTGAAGTCAGAATATTGGGAGAATGAAGTACTAAATTTATTGAACTCCAACACAAAAAATAACAAATTAGTTATCCAAGCTTTTTGTCATTAAAATGACTTGTCATAATGTTAAGGGGTTCTTCTGGTAAAATTGCATCTGTATTCTGCTAATATTATGATTATACTCTCATGAATAAACAAAACATTTTGTAGCCAGACTCCAATACCGTGTTGTACAACTCATAGAGGGGATGATTGAAATACAAGCCATTCGTAAAATGTTTTCTGTTATTTGTAAAAAAAAACATTTTTGGGGGGGAAGCAAGAAAAAATCTATTAAAATCGATCTAGCATGAAAAAATCAGCAGATTTGTTTCCATGCCATATTGCCCTGCCTCACTCTGAGTAGAACCACCTGTCACTGTAATTACAGCCGTTTACACTGAGGTCACTTCTGAAGGCCCTGGATTTTATCTTGGGGAACCCAATACAATTACACACCACACTTCTAAGATTATTTGTATAATAATAATAAAAAAACTGAAAACATTTTCATCTTTTCTTATGCTACAAAAATATGTCGTAGTTTGTGTTAGTTTATCACAGAAAATACAAACAAAACACATTCAGATTTGTGGTTTTGACATATTTGACACAAAAAGTGAGTATTTTTCCCGATCTCAGAAAAACATCAAATGTTTTAATGTTTTTGTTTTAGTTGACCTGGTCACCTACATCACACGGTTCCAGTGGGACATGGCGAAATATCCCATAAAGCAGTCCCTTAAAAACATCTCAGAAATCATCTCTAAGGTAGGTCTGTCCACACGATTTCAATAATCTCTGACATTCTGTGAATTTTCATAATAATTAGTTTGCTGGATTGTTTCTGTCCTGGCAAGAGTTGTTTGATGTTGCCAGATTTTCCATCCATCAAGTCCTTTTAGATTCTTTGTAAGTCGTTAAATCTCTGTTTTGCTTCTGCTTTCCTTCAGCAAGTAACCCAAATCGACAATGACTTGAAGGCCAGAGCTTCAGCTTATAATAACCTGAAGGGAAACCTGCAGAACTTGGAAAGGAAGAATGCGTAAGTGTTAGATGCATATATTCAAATTTAGTTTGACAAGCTTTTTTTGTTAAGGGACTCAAGAAGAAGAAGCTTCAATGTGGTGCTTTATTGTTCTACTCTATTCAGATGTGAACTGGAATGTTTTTTTTTTCTTTCCCTTGTTTTGTATTCCTGTGTAATTGTCTTTTGCCACTAGGGGGAGCTTGCTGACCAGAAGCCTGGCTGACATTGTCAAAAAGGAAGATTTTGTCCTGGATTCAGAGTACCTCATTACTATGCTGGTGGTTGTACCAAAGTAAGTCCAAAACGTCTTGTTGTGATTGATTCAGAGGTTTGGATCATTAACGCCTCTGTTCTGTTCTTTTAGGACTAATTATCCCGACTGGCAGAAAACATATGAAACACTGGCCGAGATGGTGGTGCCTCGATCGTCAAAGTAAGTGACAAAAATTTGATCAAACAACAGTACCGGGCATTTTTACGCGACTCTCTGCAATATTAAAATCCTCGTTCATGCTGTCGTCCAGTCTGCTGTTTGAAGACAGCGACAGTGGGCTGTTCAGCGTTACTTTGTTCAGGAAAGCCATAGATGACTTCAAGCACAAAGCCAGAGAGAATAAGTAAGACTTTATGATTTAGTCTGGTGCCGTTTTCTCTCCCCCGACATGCGGCTTTCCACAAGATGGTGCTTGTTTGATTAAATGATGCTTTTTTTATGATTATTTTTCCTGCTAGATTCACAGTGAGAGACTTCCAGTACAATGAAGAGGAGATGAAGGCTGACAAGGAGGAGATGACAAGGCTCTCCACAGATAAGAAGAAGCAGTTTGTAAGTGAAGCTGATTGTGAGACACTTGACTTTTCTACATATAGATCAACTGATTCCTGTTGGATTGCTTTGTTTTTTTCCTATTTAGGTTAGATTATTAAATCATCAGCGATGCAGTATTTAAACCAAAGCCCATTCCAGTGTTTCAGATGTTCACATATGAACATGGACTTTAGGTCATCCCATACATTATCTGGTTGTAATATTACAGCCAAGTAAAATAAAATAATCAGTTGCTCTTACAAGTCATGGGATCTGAATTCATCTCCTGCCTGATGTGGGGAACCTCACACTGGTGGATATTTTCCATCATGTTCTGCATAGAAAACAGAAATGTTTGCTTTTACCTGTTATAACCTGAATCACTTTGAAAATTGTATTCATCCAGTCCCTTCAGGATTTTGCCTCCTTTTTTAAATTCTTTATTTTTGTAGTCAAAGTCACTCATTTCATATTTACAAGGAATTTTTCCTCGTTAAAATCCCTTTTAAATCTACTGATAAAAGACAAATGTGAGACAACAAGCAGATGGATTGGACACACAATGTTATTCATTAAAGAGCTTTTTAAGCTTGATTTTTTTTTTACTCTTCATATTGACTAAAACTTGACATCAAGTAAGACTGAGGCAGTGTTGTAATAGAAGTAAGAAATACTGCCACTTGCAGGTGGGAGTTGGCAGTCACTTGAACTTTATGTTTCTGACTATTTTTCAGAAAGTTTACAATGAACTAGCACAACAGAATGCGTGGATCTGTTGGCTTTCTGTGCATTTGTGATAGCTGAATCGCAAAAAATTAGAGGGACTGATTGTCAGTGAAGTTGCATAAAACTCTGGTACAGAAACAGAAACTGTGCCCCTTATAATAAAAATAAATCCAAATTTAGATGGAAAGAAAACTTTTAAGTCAAACATAACCGATCCTCTTGTTCCGGTCTCTACAGGGGCCCCTCGTCCGATGGCTAAAAGTTAACTTCAGTGAAGCCTTCATCGCATGGATTCACATTAAAGCACTGAGGGTCTTTGTGGAATCTGTTCTGAGGTATTCATTTAACAGTTTAGATTAACTTCTGCTGTAAATAAACCCAGTGGTAGTGAACATGTCTGCCATGTTGTTCTCCTGTAGATATGGGCTGCCGGTGAACTTTCAGGCAATGCTTCTGCAGCCCAGCAAGAAGACCATGAAGAAGCTGCGGGAGGTTCTGAATGACCTGTACAAACATCTGGACAGCAGTGCAGCAGCTATCATTGATGTAAGTGCTGTAATAACACCCCCTTCTGCCGAGCTGATCTTATGGACTTTAAGGAAACACTAGCCTTATTAATAAAGCATGCTAAGCAATACTTTAATGTCATTTATTAGTATATAACCCAGAGACAATCTCTTTAAAAACCAAAATGGGTCTAGGAGGATTTGAGACTTGTCATGCTTCTATTCTTATGCAACCAAAACTATAAGTATTTTTGTTGATGATGTTAAATTAGAAGACCTCCATGAATTCCACTGTTTTTCTAGATTACCTTACATAAAACAGAAAAATATGAAATTTCAATCAAAACTTTTTATATTTTACCTGATTCACTTCTTGACAGAGTTCTTTTTTGATCCCTTGGAGAAATTAAATAAATAAGTAAGTAATTGAATCATAATAGTTGAGATAATAAAACAAGGGAAAATGTTTCAAAATCCATATTTTAGTGTTATTCTTAAGTCTAAAATTCAAAAGTCAATGTTTTAGCAAAAACAATTATGGTAATTTTTTTAATTTAATGGCAATAAGGTTGTAGATGCTGTGAAAAAAATTCTTCTTCTGGCCTTTTAATTGTTGCAGGTTTTGAATCTGTTTTCACTGTAACTGTGAAACATGAGCTCTCTTGTGGTAACAGCAGGTCACTGCATGCTGGATACACCAAGGAAAAGCAGTCATGATTTAGAAGCTAAACAATTATGAACTGATAAAAAAATGTAAGAAAAAAGACCCAACATTTTGATGCTAAAAAGTGGATAAATTTGCCAACTGAAGTCATCCCTAAAAAGAAACACAATTAAATAAAAACTGCAGCAATATTTATTTAAAAATAATAAGGAAAACTATTTTCAGGATCTGCAGTAAAACGGAAAACACAATAAAATGACTCCACAGAAATGTCGACATTTAGCTACTTTAATTGCACATTCATCAACATTAGATTCCCACAATATGAGTAAAAATACCACAGACCTGTTGTACCAAGAATATAAAAAAAATCAAATTATTTCTTTTTATTTAATACAGAAAAACAATTATTCTTAAATCTTTCTGGGAAGCAATCATTAACATAATTCCATCAATGCCATTTATCTAAGTTTTTATTTTTTATAGCTGCAACTATTTTTAAACAGCAGCCACAGCCATTTGTCTTATAAGCATGAGAACCGTATAGTAGCCTGTTTCACCCAGATAAACAGCAGTACATAGAAATAGGTGGAGAGGGAAAGTTGTGTAGCAGCATCTAATTTTCATCAGACATTTTTTTAAAAAAAAAGCTTCAATATTTTAGAGGTAAAACAGAACTTTAGTAATAAATGTAACATTTCACTACTTTAGATTTTGAACTTTCTTCTTTGTTCAGCACTGTTTTATGGCTTTTTAGATGTTTATTCTTTGTTCATAATCGATTAATTTTAGATTTGCATATTGATATGCTGTGACAACACAGACTTTGAATATAATCTTCCTCTTCCACCATGTTGGTTTTAAACAAACCGTTACGATATTCTGTTTAATAGATAGCTTGATTAAGATATATTGAGATGATTCATCTGCAGAAATTCAACATTTCTCCAAACACTAAGTCTTGTGCTTGGTTCCAGTCTGCCATGGACATCCCAGGCCTGAACCTGAGCCAGCAGGAGTACTATCCCTACGTCTACTACAAGATCGACTGCAACCTGTTAGATTTCAAAGTTTAAACAGTCGTCCAGTTTACGTCTTCATGCCGTGCGTTTATTAAGTTATGTTCTTCCTCTCCTCTCACGCCGTCAGCTTCTGCCGCAACTGTGCTGCATGATCATTCCCTGTGGTAAAATTCATCAGAAAACCTCTACCACTTTTACAACCAAGCAACAAAAAGACTTTTTATATATTGTCCTAGTTTAAAGTTTATTTTTTCCTGTTTTAACACAAGTGATTAGCTTTTTTTTTTTTGATGTGAAGTGAATACAGAAATCATACTGGAGAGTCAGATACATATATACTGTCATTCCACATGTGCTGGTGTGTATTTATAGCTGCATCTGTGTCGGTGTTCGGAGATTTATGTTTACATATGGGTAGTTTCATCATTGTGCCCATGGCAACCACAACTGGTACGCATTTCGGAGTCTGTGGGCGACCCCCTGCAGATGTCGTGAAACCAAGTTATTAACAGAGTGTGTGTTGTTTCTTGTCGTGTGTATCTGCTGTCAAAAAGAGATCTATAACTGAGTATTGTGAAAGCAACTGATTAAATAAATAAATGATTATATGTAATTGAAACCAAGAATTTATGTGTAAATAAAACAGCTGAGGCCCGGATACCGGAGTGTGATTTACTGGTTAGTCACACAATAATGTGCATGTGATAAGAGTGAGTCACATAAGCAGCATCTGTTTAATAAAAAGTGATCCTCCATGAAAAGCCAGTGCAGAGCCATAGGCTGTTTCACTTTTTGAGAAGAAATTATCTGGAATTTAATTGAGAAACGCTTAAATTTCAGTATTGATGCCAGCTAAGAACAGCAGGGGGCGCTAAACAGACACTTGTGTACAGTTTTTAGTTAAAAACAAACGGATGCTGTGGCTTTTCCATGAAATGTGAGCAGCCTAAAAAAAGTAATGCAGTAGCTTTAATGTGGAACATTTTTGTGAGTGCAAGCTGAAGAAATACGTTGCACAAATCAGTGTGTGACACATTTTCTTTAAAGAAAAAGAAAATCTGAAAGTTTTGAAGTTAAATGTCAGAGAACTCTTTAAAACTTTCAAATTCATAATTGTGAGAAAGAAAATGACTAAATAAATTCATTTAAATTGCCTCACAAAAGTATTCCCATTCAAACCACAACCCTCAATGTGTTTTACATTATATGACAGGCCAACAGCACATGATTATGAAGGGAAAGAAACTTTTTACAGATCAAATTTGAGAGGGGAGGCCTACATTGTAATACAGGGCACTCCTCAATAAAATACAGTATCTATAGTCTTCAAAGGTCATTCAAATAATAAAATCGGCCGATAAACAATTTAATATCAGTATATATGCAGCTTTACTGTGAAGATGTCAGGTTTGTTAAAGACAGATGGCTCTAAACGGTGGCTAGCTGTTTTGTTTTGGATTATTTTATTGCATCTTATACAGGAAAACTGTTTATCCGCCATTATCGGTGGCTGTGCTAACTAGCCTAGCATTCACGATGAATACAATTCAGGATGCAAAATCTTTCATCAGCTGCTTTAAAATGTTTATAACATTTAAATGGGCTTAATTTCTAACATGCTAGAGTAAAAATATCTATTATGAATCTACGCGTTTCCTATTTTGTCTTTGCAATAGTTCAGTTAACATCTGCAAACCATATGTGTCCATGTGGTCGCACATTCTGCATATTTATGGTCACTGTTTACCTGAATTGAAGGCTTTTTAAGATTATGTGGAGTAGATCTTGAAATGTGGATAGTGTAAGGTGATATGGTCATATATTCTAGCTGAAGTTGGTATCTGATTGAGGATCCATGAGCTATTTCCTGAGAGACAGCAGGTGCAAATCGTGACACGCACCAGTAGTGTACATTTTAAAAATATGATTGTGAACTTAG
The DNA here is from genome assembly GCA_033032245.1 of Poecilia picta. Taxonomy (NCBI): domain Eukaryota; kingdom Metazoa; phylum Chordata; class Actinopteri; order Cyprinodontiformes; family Poeciliidae; genus Poecilia; species Poecilia picta. The sequence continues at coordinate 30,418,938 of CM065368.1, read as the reverse complement.
ACTGGTTGGCCGGTAGGTGGCAGCATACGGAGTGATAAACAAGACAACGCGATACTTGTATTATCTGCATTATTTGTAGTCCAATTCTCTCACGCACCAGTGCGTGCGTTCGTCAATGAAAGTCATGGAAACGACGTTAGCGTTCTCAACCCGATAAATGACGCTGACCTTCTGAATTCTTCCCCTTTGCGACGGGACTTTTGAGAGAGACGCCTGAAGAAGCATTTGGAGCCTCGGAAGGTTTGAGCTTGTCGAGAAGTCTGCTAGCAAAACTTGTTAAAGAAGCACTTGCTGAAATACGCACTTGCTGAAGAAGCCTGTGGTAAACAAAACCTGCAGAAGACGGTTCCTGGCCAAGTGAAGCACCAGCAGGGTGATCAGCTGGAAGGTTAAAACCATTCTTCTACTATTTTTAATAAACAAAAACAAATTATTACTAAGATATTAGTGACTTGTTTAGTTTATTTTGTGTTTGTGTGTGTGTTTTAAAGAAATTCTGGCTGCTGAACCAAAAAAAGACAAGTAGCATTCTTTGCTAGCATAGATCTTTTTCTTAACTGACTTCCGCAGGAAATGTGGGGAATGTTAAACTATGGTGTAGTGATTTAAGAAATATATGTATTGTACTTAATTATAGTCAAATTAGTTAAATTAACGTCGAATTAATGGAAAATTAGCTTGTTTTTTACTGTTATTTTTTAAAAAAATGCCGTGATAAACAGTTTCCATGGATATGCCAAATGAAATAAGTTAAATATTTATTATTTTTAAAAACACATTAAAAATGGTATTTACCTTTATAATAGCCTAGATTGTAATTGTTTAGTTTCACTATTTTTTCAAGATATGACACGTTGATCTGTTTTTTTTAGCATAGCCAAGAATGCTAACATTAATGCCTTATGTTTTAGCATATTGACATTTGTAGATAAATGTCTAGGGTATTAATTGTTATGCTGGTTTGAAAAAACAATCGGAACAATTCCGTCCAATTCTTCGTCTTTACTTTTTTTTTAAATTTTTTTTTTGATTGTTTGGTTTTTGAAAAATGCCCTAACAAACATATTTGGTTTCCATGGTATTCACATCAGGATAGCGGTTTATTAGGACACTCAAAGAGGCTTTACATAAAATCAGTAATTTTCATTCATTCGTGCGTGTTACATTAATGATGGACCATTAATAGGCAGTGAATCATGTATAATCATAGTGATCATCGATCAAAACTTTTTTTCACAAAAAAAAGTATTTCTTTGTGAAAATCAGCTTTGATGACTTTGGAGTCCAATTCTTGGCAAACTAGGACAGTCCCTATGCAGAATGAAAACAATTTGGTTACTTCCAGCCCTGTCTTTTCCCCTCTCCCCCCTCCCCTCCTAGCCCCCTCACATCTTTATACTACATTCAGCTACACATCTACTTCTAACATCACTCCCTCTACCTCTTTTCTACAAGATCAACACATTAAAGAACAAAATACTATAAATACACAGAGGAAAACAAACTCAACTGAACCGAACTTCATGGGACTTAACACAGAACCGAAGAACAATTTTGACCTTTTCTTTCCCCCAGAACCAACTGGGGATCTTTTCTCCAAGTCCCTTAACCTGGACCCCAACTCTGATCCTACTCTAGCTCCTAGCCCAAAAAGAGTTAGATTCAATAATGAACCACAAATCTCATCTACCCCACCACAACTAAATCCTGCTAGGGAACTTCCACAGAAAACTACTACAGAAACTGAACTTTTTAGATCACACACCCTGGAAAACCAAAACAATATGGTGACCAACTTAGACCAACAACACCTCCCATCTTCACCACAACAGGTCTCCCACAAACGGACCGATACTGCCTCTTCCGAAGAGATTCAACATGACCATTCTAACCAGGCCAAACTGACTCCCAAAGGTTTTACCTACGACAGGAACACGACGGAAACAAACACAAGAATTGTTCTCTCCACACCTGTTGTCCAATGCTAATCATAGGTGACTCGAACCTTTTTCGTTTCCCCTACATTACAGATTCTAGGATTCAGATTGATAGTTATCCGGAAGCTACCCTACTACAGGCTAGATATCTGCTTAGACATAACACTACCTACTCCGATTTGGTCCAAACTGTTATTCTCTTTTTCGGCCTTTATAATAAAACACAACGGACCTCATCACTCCTATGCAATGATCTGGACGGCCTCATTAAGGACACGAGAAACATGTTTTCTAAAGCATGTATTCTTATAACATGCATTAACTTTTCGGAGGATCTTCCCCCACAACAAAAATCCAGACTTAGAACTTTGAACTACTTGATCCAAAACAAGTAGTTTGTGTTGTTGTAGTTGTTGTGTCTGATGTTCATTGGACATCAGACACAGCCAGGACCATTTGGAACCATTGGTTTCCTTTTTTAGGCTAAACACTTTAACCAGTGGTCCTCCTACTTCAGACAACGACGTTTTAAATCTGTTCTTTTTTCCACTTGACATTCACACAACATCAAGTCTTGAAAAGAGACTCATCTTCCATTCTGAGCTCACAGAAATGTTCAAAAATCAAAGATTCATTTTTACTTGATCTAACAGCATATCATCGCCGCATTAAACTTTTTAAAGACTTTCCACGCTCTCAACCTAAACCATTCCATTTACCTTTACAATGGGAACCTGATTTATCCAAACTTCCACCAGAAATAACCAATTTAATTTCCTCAGATACCAATAAGGCAAAGCATTCCACTAAACAACCAGAACAACCAAGTCTCTACAAGAAGAAGAGGCCTTAAACGATCTCATGGAAAACACACATATTGTCATAAAACCAGCAGATAAGGGTAACACAGTTGTTATGGATAGAACTGCCTACATTAAGGAAGCACTATGCCAGTTACAAGATGTTTCCTATTACAAACCATTATCTGAACCACTTTTTTCCATGACAGCTGACCTAATCAGAATGAAACTGACATCACTTCAAGCTCAAGGTTTTTTTAATCTAAATCACAGTTTGAATATTTGTTAGGTACTCCACCATCAAGACCTAGCTGCTTCCATCTTCTCCCTAAGATTCATAAACCTGTTCACAAATGGACAGAGTTCCACCAGGACGTCCCATTGTTTCAGACTGTGTAAGCAAGAGTTACGGAATCGCTGAATATTTGAACTTTTATTTGACACCTCTCTAGGTTAAACATCCGAGTTATATGAAGGACACACAACACTTAACAACATCCGATCACTACGAATCAGAATCTTGTTTCTTATTCACTATGGACGTAAACAGCCTATACACCAATATTGACACACCATTATACGTATGGCTGTGGTAGAAAAATGGTTAAGAAGATATCCAGAAACGGGTCGACCAGATCAAGAACTTTTATACCTTCTACACCTTAGCTCGACTAGGAATGACTTCAAATTTGACGGACAATACTACCTACAAATTAAGGGGACTGCTATGGGGAAGCGTTTCGCACCTACATATGCGAACATCTATATGGCAAAGTGGGAAGAAACCATTTTCAAAAAAATGTAACAAACTACCACTCCACTATTTTTCGCTTCCTGGACGACATGTTCGGTATCTAGCAACATTCACTTGAAGACTTCATCACTTTGTGAATGAACTGAACAGTCATCATCCTTCCATAACAGTTAAACCCATCATACATCAAACAGAAATCAACTTTTTAGATACAACAATTTTTAAATAATCTACTTTCCCCTTGTTTGGCATCCTATCCTCGAAGGTTTTCTTTAAACCTACCGACACACATAGTCTTCTCCATAAACAAAGTCATCATCCTAAACATGTATTTAAAGGGATCCTTAAATCGCAACTTTTACGATTCAATAGAATCTGCTCAGAGGACTCAGAAGAAAAGCTACACAAACACTTTTTTCTAGCCTCAGAAAACGTGGCTATTCTGGAAGTTTTCTCAGAAAAACCCTTAAACAGTATGGAGTCCCATCAGTCCACACCCCAACCTAAGGACATATCATTCCACTGGTTTCCACATATTCGAACTCCACAAGCAAAACATCCTACCTCATCAAACGGAACTTTAACGCAGTTTTGGGACATACGGACTTTGGCAGAAACTACAAAATGATATCAGCTTTTCGCAGGAGACCTAACTTAAAGGATTTACTTGTCGGAGCATGTCTTCGCTCCATAACTACTAAACCAACCTCTACATCAATTTTATAGTTCTTTTTCCTTAAAATAAAAATTTATATCTCTTCATTTTATTTAAATAGATTTACAGGAACAAGAGAGTGTAATTAAAAGAAGAAACCACAACTGCGATTAATTTTTTTATTTTTAAGAGAATACTTTATATTTTACTACATTCTCTATATTTTATATTATTCTATATTGTATTATTTATTAGATACATTTCAATATTAATATTCCATGTTTAATGAAATGTTTATTTTACATTATCTTACACATTTCATTTTTCAAATTCATGAAAGGTTTTGAATAATTTTGCCAAATAAAATTTAATACCAGATATTCTTCCCTTTGTTTCCCTTACTTTTGTTCTCACCAGATTATGAATGTTTAAGAGAAGAATTTTATATTTAATTCCCCCCTTTTTATAAGATTTTTAATTCTATTTCTGGGACTATGCTTTTATTTACCTATTAGTTTTATATTTTCTAAAGGAAAAATAGATAATATATATAAAAAAATATTGGTTTGGATACGATTAATTAATTCTATTTTTAACCAATTTATTAATACCTTGGTTAATAGTTCCACTAAATTCACTCTTACAATATATTTTATTAGAAACAGAATCCAATTTGGTTTTAAATCCTCTCCAGGGACTTTCCTGGGTTTCTAGTTTATTTTGCTGTTCTTTAACCTTGAACTTGGACGAACAAAAAGAAGAAAGTGAGTAAAACATACAGTTTTTCCCTCCACTTACCTTTCCATCCCAATTGGTTTTACTTCCTCCCTTTCCTCCCTCCTGACCACTAACTTTGCTCTGGACCACTTGAACTCGTCCCTACTCAGACAATTCCACACTGACCTCTTGTCTTGACCACCCATTGGATTATCTAACACCTTACCACACATTCTGCCCAAAACCTAACCATCACAGAAAATGTATATATTTATATAATTTTTAATATTTTAACCTATTTATAAATCTCATGGTCAATAGTTTCACTAAATTCATTTTTATAATATACTTTATTAGAAACAGAATCTGATTTAACATTAAATTCCCTTCAGGGACTTTAGTTTATTTTACTGTTCTTTAACCTTTAATTTGATTATAAAAACAGGTCTTCCTCCCACCACAGTTTGACTTCATCGGATTCTAGAGGGATCCCTCCACTGCAAAATAAAGGATTAGCAGAAAGATGAAAATGAAAAACATACAGTTTTTTCCTTCTACTTACCTTTCCATCCCAGTTGTTTCAGTTGTTTTTCCTTTCTCCCGACCACTAACTTTGCTCTGCACCACTTGAACTTATCTTACTCAAACAATTCAACGCTGACCTTTTTTCTTGACTACCTATTGGATGATCTAACACCTTACCACAATATTTACCCAAAACCTAAACATTATATATTTATATACACCTCTAATATATATATTAGACGTGTGCCGATCGATCGGTAATCGATCATAATCGGCCGATTTCCGTGATCGGTGATAATCGGGATTGGCGATCATTGGCTCTGTTACCGATACGATCACCTGCATCTAATTTCCCAGCCTGTCTGTCCAGCTGGTCTCCTCTTTCCTTCAAACTGTGCAAACGCGCAGCAACAAATCCTAAGCCATGTTGAATTAAACGCACTGAGTGAATGGGGAAGTTTGGGTGTTGCGGCGGAAAATAGAAGCAGGTCAAAATGCATTAACACCACAAAACTAATACGACATAAAACAATGACGGAGTTTGGCTACATCGAAGTTCACTGCAGTAAAAAAGACACGAGGATCAGACAGCAGGTAAAGCAGCGCAGCTACAAACACTCACCCGGATTAGCATGACAGTCGGAAAGCTAAACTAATAACCTGTAAAATGATTTAAGTCTTAGAGCTGCGATGTAAGACGCTGGTTCTGCTGTTGAACCGCTGCTCTGCTACAGTTAGTAATATTTAATATTTAGTAATATTTGACACAGAGCTGCTTCTGCTCCACCTGGTAGAGACTCGCACCGAACTTGTTTAAAGCTGCAGCATCTAACTTAAAAAAATACATTTTACATACGTATTAAAACTTTCGCTGTCCTAACATGAGACAGATAATCTCTAAAAAAATAATAATCTCCTTCCTAATTTGCATAATTACTCCGCTCAGTCAGAATCAGCCAATCAGAAATAGCAGTAACCAGCTAGCCGCCATGCTAAAAGGAAGTTTTCATTCAGTAACTCTGGATTGTTTATTGTAATGGATCCTGTATTTGCCTTTGAATATTAAGTTTTATACTTGAACTTTTTGTCAATGTTGAGAGGTTTTATTTTGGCTCTTTGCATTATTTAGCCTCTTCAAAGCCTTCATATGTTATCAGTCTGTTAAAGATAGTATTATTGATAGCAGTTCAATTTGCTCAATGTCTGTTCTGTTTAGTTTTTTTCTTGGAAAAAGTTATTAAAACAAGTTTTTGTCTAAATTAAGGTAATTCATGGTTCCTTTTTCCACATAATGTAACAGTAGTGTTTATGATAAAAAAATAAAATCATGCACGTGTCCTACAATTTTGTTGAGGGGGGGGGAGTTGCGCGCGATTCATTCAGGGGTTTTCCGGACTGGGAGCTTAACACTGAATGTGACAGGCAGCCAATCAGAAAGCGCGGATTCTCCGCCTGCTTTCTGAGGGGAAATTACCGAAGGGAATCCCAAACAGCTGAAACGGCGCAAAGCTAAACCTGGCGGCGGGGCTAGCAAAGCATGGCTGCCGCCATGCTTATAATACACTGGGGGAAACCCTGTATATATATATATATATTACTTGTTTATGAATACCATGGATAATGGTTTTACTAAATTCACTCTAATTTAATTTATTTATGGATTTGTTTAAATAATAATTTAAAAAATCATCTTTACTATTAACCCAGATCTGAACTACAGCTATGACAGCAAGACTTCTAATCCTCTCCTATTATTGTGTTTTGATGACAATTCTAACTACATAGATTCTTAGAATCAACATAGTCACCTCTTTTAAACCAGATAATTATAATTAATTCTCGAAAGGAGTTTTATTGATCTTAACCCAAACAGATTTCCATTACAAAAGAACTACAAACATGGCCGCTTGACCTACCCAGAAGTACCCATCGGGTCATAATGCCCGTACTAACCAAGACAACAATTAATGGCAATTAACTGTTAATTGATGATAGACAAGACACGTCTTCCAAGACCAGTTTCCCTCTTTTTCCTGTTTAATTACTAGGTTTAACTTTTTTTTGTTAAATTACTACTTTAACTTGTATCAGATCGACTCTATGGTGAAAAAAATTAGGCTTAAGATGACAACGAATGAGACCTTTTACTACTACACACACTGAGATCCTAACTTAACTCAATGTAACTCCAGTTTATCATACTGATCTGATCAACCATGCACGGGCCATCCTCGGGTAGAGTCTCTTGTTATAATGGCCGAAACACTCTATGACCCTGGGGTTTACAACTGATGATGTGTTCGTAGTTCCTCATTTAAAAATTAAGATCAACAATGAGCTTAGTAACTCACTACAACCCCATTTCTCATGACCTTGAACCTTCTATAAAATTAATTTTATCTTAATTTTTATTAGAATATAATGCTCACATGTTTTTTACATTAATGAATGTCTCTAATTGCTGATTGCATTTTTATCTTCATGTCAACATGTACTTTTTATGTTTCCTTCTCAAAACTCAGAACAATTAACTCGTTAACTGGGACTTTAAACTAAACTCTTAGACCTTTTAGTGAACTTTTAGACAGATTGATTATATTCAAATATTGACAGTTAACCACTTCTGGTTTGGGTGCTTCAAAATGGAGGTAGAGCTTGAACAGCGTGCGCCAGCCAGTGCTTTTCCTTTGTCTTTCCTTAACCACCCAGTCTTCTGACAGGTGTGGCAAGTCATTGTGATAGATTCCAAACAAACAACACTATCAGGTCTGTGGTGGTGAGAGATCCAGCCCTCAAGACCAGAACCTCCCTCCAACTCTTCGCCATGAACCAGAGACATGCTCCTTATCTGACATGTTCCTTATTTAAGAGCAAGTTCCAGAATGTTTTTATAATCAACGAGAAATCAGAATCGCAGAAAGGTTCCAGAATCCTGTCTGTTTATTTTCAACGATGCAACAGAGAACGTTCCAGAATCCTGTCTGTTTATTTTAAACAATGCAACAGAGAAGATTCCAGAATCCTGCAAAAAAGGTTCCAGAATCATGTCTGTTTAATTTTAAACAATGCAGAGAAGATTCCAGAATCCTGTCTAATTTTAAACGATGCAACAGAGAAGGTTCCAGAATCCTGTCTGTTTAATTTTAAACGATGCAACAGAGAAGTTCCAGAATCCTGCAGAAAAGGTTTCCAAATCCTGTCTAATTTTAAACGATGCAGAGAAGATTCCAGAATCCTGTCTAATTTTAAACGATGCAACAGAGAAGGTTCCAGAATCCTGTCAGTTTAATTTTAAACAATGCAACAGAGAAGGTTCCAGAATCCTGCAGAAAAGGTTCCAAAATCCTGTCTGTTTAATTTTAAACGATGCAGGAAAGGTTCCAGAATCCTGTCTGTTTAATTTTAAACGATGCAACAGAGAAGATTCCAGAATTCCAGTTTATTATAACAAATACTGACTAGTTGTTTTTGATTTGAAATAAGTTTTGGATCCAGTTTTTTTTTTTAATTATCTGGAAAACATGTCAGGAAATTGTGTGGTTGTGGTGAGGAGATGACACAGAGACCCAGGTTATGAGGAGAATGGTGGTTTTAATGATGAGGGAACACAGAAAACAGTCCACGACGGGCAGCACGGCAGGAGATGGCACACAGCTAGGATGCCGGTAGCAACAGTCGATAAGGGACTAATGGGCAAGCTACACAATCCAGGACTTCACAGTTCTACTGGAGAGTGTAGCACAAGACAGACTGATAGACAGACTCAGACAACAACACGACACAGGACCCAATGAGGAACATAGACAACAGGTGGAACTAAATGCACACGGGGTAATCACCGGAATGAGACACACCTGGGAAACAATCAATGGGGAGACACGAGACAGAACTCAGGGAACAGGAAACCACAGAAAAAGCTCAAAAATAAATGCACAGAAACACTGATCATAACAAAACAGTGGTTTCCATGGATACATTGATTAAACATGTTATAATTTGCTTAGTTTATTATAACTAATACTGTTTAGTTGTTTTGATTTGAAATAATGTATGAACCAGGTTTTTTTTAATTTACTGGGTAAACAATGGTCTCCATGGATACATTAATTAAAACACAACAGACTAACTTGTTTAATACTGACTAGTTGTTTTGATTTGTGATTATGTATGAGCCAGTTTTTTTAATTACCTGGAAAACAGTGGTTTCCCTGGGTACATTGATTAAACAACACACCAAATTGTTTGGTTTATGTTGACTAGTTGTTTTGATTTAAAATAAGTTCTTTGGAAGCACTTCTTTGAAAAATTACCTAAAAAGTAGTCGTCTCTATGGATGCATTGATTACAATTTTTCATAAAACTCGTTCCAAACCTTATTTCAAATATGTATCCATGGAGACCACTGTTTTCCAGGTAAGTTTTCATAAAACTGCTTAAAAAAACAATATTTTAAATCAAAACAACTAGTCAGTATTAGTTATAAATACTAAGCAATTTAAAATGTTGTTTAATCAATGTATCCATGGAGACCACTACTTTTTAGGTAATTTTTCAAAGAACTGCTTCCAAAACCTATTTTAAATCAAAACAACTAGTCAACATTAACCAAACAATTTAGTGTGTTGTTGTTTAATCAATGTACCCAGGGAAACCACTGTTTTCCAGGTAATTTAAAAAAAAAACTGGTTCATACATAATTTCAAATCAAAACAACTAGTCAACATTAACTAAACAATTTAGTGTGTTGTTGCTGTTAAATCAATGTATCCAAGGAGACCACTGCTTTCTTGGTAATTTCTCAAAAAACGTTTCCAAACTTATTTAAAATCAAAACAAATAAATAGTATTAGTTATAATAAACTAAGCAAATTATAACATGTTGTTTTAATCAATGTATCCATGGAAACCACTGTTTTCCAGGTCATTAAAAAACTGGTTCATACATCATTTCAAATCAAATCACCCGAGCTGCATGCCGCTTCGCCCGCCGGTACCCATCGGCTTCTTCTGGAGTCCCACAGGCCAAAAAGGCCCGATAGGACTCCTTCTTCAGCTTGACATAATCCCTCACCGAAGGTGTCCACCAACATGTTCGAGGGTTGCCGCCGCGACAGGCACCAACGACCTTGCAGCCACAGCTCTGATAAGCCGCCTCGGCAATGGAGGCACGGATCATGGTCTACTCAGACTCAATGTCTCCCACTTCCCCCGGAACGTGTTCGAAGTTCTGCCAGAGATGGGAGTTAAAGCTCCGTCTCACAGGGGACTCCGCCAGACGTTCCCAGCAGACCCTCACTGCACGTTTGGGCCTGCCAGGTCTGACCGGCTTCCTCCCCCACCACCGGAGGAGCTAACTTATCACCAGGTAGTGGTCAGTGGACAGCTCCGCACCTTTTTTCACCCGAGTGTCCAAGACATACGGCTGCAGATCCGATGAAACGATGACAAAAATCGATCATCAAACTGCAGCCTAGGGTGTCCTGGTGCCAAGTGCACGTATGGACACCCTTATGCTTGAACATGGTGTTCGTGATGGACAAATCATGGCGAGCACAGAAGTCCAACAACAGAACACCACTCGAGTTCAGATCAGGGGGGCCGTTTCCTCCCAACCAGCCAACCTAGTTCTGAGGCTGCAGTGTGAATGCACCCTAAAACACTTGAGGTTTGCTTATTAGTTAAACAATTAACCATAATGTTCAAAATACTTACATCCTTAAGTGGGAGAAATTCCTCACCTGTGGCAAAAGTTATAGGTGGTGTGGCTGAAAAGAGCAGAAAAATATGTTTGATTACATCATTATTTTACTAATTGTGCAACTAACAATTGTCCCTCTGGCCAAAACAAACCTTAGACCAGTCCTTCTCCACCCTGGTCCTCAGGTCCCCCTGCTCTGCATGCTTTAGATGTGCCTCTATTCCAGATCAGCTGATTGAAATGACCATGGTCAATGACCATGACCATTAAGTACTTTCATGACCAAGAAGCCTATTAATCACCCAGAGATACAATTCAGGTGTGTGGCAGAAGGGAAACCCCTAAAATATGCAGGACAGGATGGACAGACAGACTCCACACCAGGACAGTTGCACATCTTTTGAGTATGAAGAAGAAGCATCACGTCAGCCACAGAGTTTGGGGTGGTCTTAATCAACAAACACATGACACCAAATTGTAACATTAGTTAATTTTGAATAAAAATATAAAGCATTTGATGCAATCCTAAGTGTTTTCAGGAAAACACTTAAGGTTTCACTATTGTATCAATAATTGACCTAAATACCCTAAATACTTACATCCTTAGGTGGGACAAATTCTGTGCTTGTAACATAATCTGCAAATCTAAACAAGAATGCAGAAAAAATGCAGATAAATAAAATAGTCATTTTTGCAATGTGTCGGGGGTTTTCCTATGCATTTCTTTAATTTTCTGTGTCCTGAATCTCTGCGCTGTCCTGTCTTCCCCCTTGACTGTTCCCAGCTGTGCCTCGTTCTGTGATTACCACCACCTGTGTATTTAATGCCACCTGTCTCCATGTCGTCTCTCTTTGTTGCTGTCCAGTTTGTTCTTCAGTTGCTAGTTCCAGTCTTTTGAAAATTACCTCAAAGCCTGTGTGAACATTGTCAACTGCTGATGGAGAAACTTTTCCATGGCAACCAACATGTCAGCATAGAAACTGACAGAATCAGGATTTAAGGGACTGTAACATTCTTTCAAAGTCACCAAACTGTTGTCCACCTGAAATTAAAATTGCATATCATCAATAGATAAAAGCCTCACAGACCTCGTAAGAAAACACTTTTTGGGTTGATCAGACAACACATGCAATTCCTCTGAACAAATCCTCTGTAAAAATAAAATATATAAAACAAATTTAGAATGATTCGACCCTTTTTTTTTAATTTAAAAAAACACCTTTATTCCACTGCAAAGATAAAATATTCATACCTTCTGCCAGATCTCACAAGTGTCCACACTGATGAAGGTATAGGAGGAACGTGATCCACTCCTTTCACTAAATCTCTGTGCTTACTGCTGTCAACCAGGCATTTGGGTTTACAGAAGCTAAGTAAATTAATTACCAAAACTATAAAATGCATAAAAATAACACCCGTTAGCTTATTATTTAAATTAGTAATATGTTTTTTCTTTTACTTAAAAACTTTAATAACTATCTTAACGGCTGTATCTACGGCAGAGCGACGGATCTCGTCAAACGAGCCTCCGGTGGGTTTAGGCTGATTCTGCCCAGTTTTTTCCAACAGGCAAAAACTGGGCCTGTACAGGAGATGAACGTTTTCAGCTTTCATCTCCTGTATTACTTATATTTAAATACCGTAACGTTATTGGCACTGAGGTAGAAAAGGAGCTTGGAGACTGTTTAGCCAATCAGGACGCAGAACACAACGCACTGCGAAAAAAAATGAACAAAAAAATCCATGACGCAGCGAGACCGCAAAAGGTGAACCGAAAGGGGTTATAGCGAGGGATCACTGTACTTAAAATAAAACAACTTCTCTATCATGTACCCCCCCCCAAATCCAGGAGAATGTCACATTCGTTCCCCCCCCCAATAATTTCACCGCAGCTGCGAAAAATTTTAAAATCTTCCACTCGCGTGCTTTTATTTTGAAGGCGCACCTCAGCGCATTCAGCAGAGCGCTTCCTGCCCCTCCCCCCTCTGAACGGCTCAGAGTAAAGGCAGCAGCAGAGAGTCAGAGAAACTCCGTTTGAATGAGGGAAACCATGTTGCCATGAATATCGCTCGTTTATAACATCTTGTCAGGTTACTTTCATAATACAACTAAATCTTTTTGGTTAAGTCGTTTTAATTCTGGGATAATCACATGTGCAAAATTTTACTGCTAACTTTGTTTAAAAGTTAGCTAGTCTAGTCACAATTATTTAGAATGAGACTGAAACAGCAGCAAAATGAGCCTTTTTATTATTTAAAGTGAGCAACACCTGAACATACTGACCATTTAACATGTATTTATATTATATAGATATTTAGGAGAACAGCAGTGCTAGAATGATGTTGAAGAAAGGTGAAGAAGCTCTGGGGAGGTCTTTAGTTTATTGAAATATGTATTAAATGTTTTTAATTTTTAACTATTTTATTATGAGAGGAGCAGGTCAGGGAAGGCATAGAGCCCGGTGGAGTTTCAGAGTGTGAAAATATAAAAATTATATTAATTATATAAATTGTATTAATTACAGGAGGCAATAAGAAAAGTGCTTGAGGAGAGGTTTAAAAATAGTGACAATTTTTGCTACACAGTAAATAGAGTTGAGATGTATAATGTATACATTTGAAAATTAAGTTGTTTAAATTCTCATTCTGTATGATAAAAACATTTTATATTCACGTTCTGACACTGTACATTACTGTAGTGTCTGTTGTAAATCCATGACTCCCTGCAGGAACATCAGGCTGTAGAGTCAGAAGGAGGCAGAGACAGAAACACATAACTAGATATTTCAGTTAAATGTTTGTGACTAAAAATTACGGGGGAAAAAAAGATTTAGGCTTTTTGCCTCAGTGTTTTTCATGGCTCTTCTTTGGTAAGTTACTGAATGCAGGGCTGGAAAGTGAGACTGAGTTAACAGTGAGGGGCTAAGGTGTCTGTTAGATACTTACATACTTACACAGTCCAGTCACATTAATGTGACCACCACGTACTTTCCACTTCAGAGTTAAATAACCAATCACAGAAGGCAGGTGGCAGCACAGTGCAGTTGAGCGTATATAAAGGGTGTGTGTGGGCTTCGGAAAACATTTCAATCGTTGGCGTAATGCAGAAACGAAGCGATTTATCCGACGTCCAAAAGGGCATGATCATTGGCTTTCGGGCCAAGGGTGGAAGCATTTCCGAAACGGCTGAGTTTGTGAACTGTTCGCGTGCCGCCGTGGTAAAAGTGTACCGTGCATGGCAAAATGGGACTGTCCAAAATCAACGACGTGGCAAATGTGGTGCACCACGGGCCATAGATGACAGAGGCGAACGACGGTTGCGGAGATGCGTTCGGGCAGATAGACGGGCTACCGTTGAGCAACTGACCACTAAAATGAACCAAGGGGCTACCACAAGTGTCTCCCAAACCACTATTCAGCGAACATTGCTGCGTCTGGGCCTCCGAAGCGGACGCCTGGTTCGTGCACCTATGCTGACTGGTGTTCATCGACGACGAAGGCTAGAATTTGCACGCCAGTACAGCAGCTGGACGTCCACTGAGTGGCGACAGGTAGCGTTTTCAGATGAATCACGTTTTATGCTCCATCGGACAGATGGACGTTGGCGTATAAGGCGTGAAACCTCTGAAAGGAACCACCCTGCAACCATTGCAGGAACGGTCCAAGCTGGAGGCGGGAGCATTATGGTCTGGGGAATGTTTTCCTGGCATTCTCTGGGTTCACTGATTATTGTGGAAGGCACGATGGATCAATACAAGTACGCATCTGTCCTTGCGGACCATGTCCACCCCTACATGCGCATTGTTTTTCCTCAGGATGATGGCATCTTCCAGCAGGACAATGCGAGGTGCCATACAGCTGCCAGTGTACGTGCGTGGTTCGAAGAGCACCAGGATGAGTTTACCGTCCTCCCCTGGCCAGCAAACTCGCCTGACTTAAACCCAATCGAGCATCTGTGGGACCATCTCGATCGAGTTGTTCGCGCCATGGATCCTCAACCGCGTAATCTAGCGCAGCTGGCCACGGCATTAGAGTCGGCATGGCTCAACATTCCAGAGAAGACCTTCAGGGACCTAAGTGACTCTCTTCCTGCACGTCTCGTAGCAGTTCGCTCTGCGAAAGGTGGTTATTCTGGCTTTTGACAGATGGTCACATTAATGTGACTGGACTGTGTATTTGTACAATAAGGAACAAATCGCGGCCGTTTAAGTTCAATATGGGACGCTACATCTAACAGTCAAATACGGGACGGGTTGCAACCCTAGTCAACATATTTGTGTGAGAAGACATTCTCGGTTGTGAATTTAAATAACTGGACTCTCACTTACGAGACATCTTCCACATCAATACCACTGCCTTTGAGCCAGACCTGGCTTTTGTGCCCCAGTCCAAATCTCAGTATCACATTAATGCAAGCAAGTCATTTGTCATTTACAATAAGTCTCTGAATAAATTTTGTTTTTTAAAATCAAAGTAAGTAATAAATTAAGACAAGTTTTCAGTTTTCACTCCAGACTGAAACTTTTAAAAATCTGATCAATATTTACTAATATGTCATATTTCAAATGAGCCGTGCACTTGCTGATATAACTATTACTTGCTCATTTTTCTGTTATTTTATTTAAAAATTCTGTAAATGTTGAACTGCCATGGTGAGATTTTTTTATGTTTCAAATATAATTTGCACACAAGAGTACAATTACTTCCGTTGTAAAAAGTTAGTGTTAAAAAAGTGAAGTTAAGTGAATATTCAATTGCATATGATATGCATGTTTCAAATGAACCAAAAGACATGCTTAAGATCGCTGAAATTAAAATAAAAAAGCAAATATGAAACACAGAATGGCTTGCTGAAATGTTTCAAATATATTGCTGTTCTATGTAAAGAATGTCCGCCAAGAACGTCCCCGCTACATTTTTAACACACCTAATCTGGCCCCCTTTGCAAAAAGTTTGGACACCCGTTTTAAGATGTTCGCCTTGTTATACATCCGCTGACACAAAGGTCAGTTTTACTTTCTTTAACTTTGTGGCTAACATTAACCTTAGCTTATGCTAGTAGGCAATATTTTCTGACATTTTTCTTGTAAAAATGTGCTATGTAAGTATCTAATCATTCTATTGGACAATGTTTTTACCTTATTTTCAAGTATATTGTGTATTTTTATTGTCGTTGGTGTCAAAGGGGAGGTTACGGTTTGAGCTTTTTACTTCCGAAGCCTGACGAAGTACAACAAGCCTCATAGCTTAACAGTAGCACAGCTCTGGTGTCAGAGATCTGGTTCAGCTGTTCAGGTTCAAAGTTGCTGCTTTTAAAAAAAATTATGAAAACTTAAAAGCCCATTATATTAGGAAGACAACATTTATAGTATTGCTTTTTTTGTCTGAAGTGTCTTTTCTAGCAGTCAAGGTAACTCAAAGCGGAAACAAGGGAGCCACCTGCAGATGTGACATCAATGCCATACGTGCAAAGAGCCCAGGACTTTTGCTTAGCAGTTAATTTGCAGTAAAAATAAAAATTGATACAACTGCACATTGAACCATAACTCCATCCAAATAACCGTTTAGTAATCTCTCCAAAACTAAAATTAATCCTGTCCTCTACTTATTTCATAATGCAAGTTACGTTAACTATTCAAAGCTTATATTTATTTACAACAGCAGCAGTTTCAAGTTGGCTGCACAGCATACAATGGCTTATATTTAACTACCAAAACAGCACCATGTTTTAACAAACTCGCACTCATAACATGATTAGCAAACATGAAGGTACTGACCTTGACAAAGATATCTTGTGAAAATTGGTAAACAAAAGAAGCTATTCGCTGAAGCTTTTCCTGATGTTTGGAAGGTTTTAAAACTCTTTAATATCCCATGAGGTTCACCCAGAGCGTGTCTGAAACCAACTTAATCAACTCTCAGGACAGAACGTTACGAAAGTAAACAACTAATCAGTTTTTAAAAAAATAACCAGTGACTTAAAAACACATATCTAATCAAACCCATGGACCACACTGCGTATGACATCACTGCATTTATGTCTGGAACGGCGCCATCTTTGAAGTCCACATGACCAAAGACTTACTCCGCCGTTGACGTAATGGGGCGTTTGCATCTCAGAAGTAACTCGAGATACGCATCTCTGAAGATACTAGACAAATTTTATTTCTACATTTTCTTTCTATAACATGTATATAATTCATGTACTTTCATGTAAAATTTTCTAACCATTGAATTATACATGAATAAACTTAAAGCACCTTCCAGTAAAAGTAGTTTTCCATTAAGCCAACAATTCTAAATTAAAATATTTTTTCAAAGTGTAATATTATAAAATTATGTGATATTTTATTACACTCTAAAAGAAATCCATTATCTTGAGAAATGAAAAACTATTTAACCGTCACAAATTAAAATTAATTTTTAAAAAATTGAAAAAAGTATGAATATAATGAAAACAAAACATTTTCTTCTTTCTTGGTTTTTCTAACATATTTTCTGTAGCACATTTCAATCTGTAAAGACTTGGAGCGAGAGAAACGAAATTTAGACAGTTTTATTTGACGGAGAATTTGGCGCTCGGGTTAGGGTCATTTATCTCTCTGGGCCAGGAGTGGAGGAATGGCAGCCATGAGGATGGTCTTCTCATTGGCTGCCGTCCACTTCTTGTGCCTAAATAATAAAAACAGATCTGTTAAGTTTGGACTAATAATATTCAACACATTGTAATAAACAAGTTATGAAATAATTGGTACTTATTTTATAAATGCAAAATTTAATAGCAAATATCTAATATATTATATTGCTATGACATATTACTAAATATTAGTTGATATTGACACATTTAATTATATTTATTTCATTTCTTAAAGAAGTTATTTATTTTTATTAAATAAATAATAAGATGAATCCATTGTACCATTGAGAGGGTTGCCTGGTTCACGGCAAAGAGCTGGAGGGAGGTTCTGGTCTTGAGGGCTGGATGACTCACTACCACAGACCTGATAATGTTGTAGTCCCTCGAAACCTGGGTCCACTGGCTGATCAGAACTCCCTCCACCTTCCTGCTGCCTGGCGCACAGCTCATTCATCACCGCCTCCAGCAGGCGGCTGGGGTCGGGCCAGGAGGCGGGACCGTTCCCCGTTCCCACCACGCAGCTGAAACATCGATGAAGAAAGTTCAGACGTGTGTTAGAGAAGAAGCCACAGCTTCCTTCAGACGCTCATCGTTTCATGCTCTCCACCCCCGGCTGGCCTACGGCGCCATGAGCGCAGGTCTTGCTTTTTTTTTTTTAACCTCCCCTTAGTCAGGGAGTCCTTGTAGCGGGACGGGTACGACACGGACCCCTTATCCACCTCGGGGAGGTTCTGCCACAGACCCACGATCTCCACCTCGGCGTTGCTCACGTAGCTCTTCCTGCAGAGCTCCACCAGCCTCCGTGACAGACCTCAACCTGTTGAGACCTCATGGTCACCAGCAGCTGCCGGGGGGGATGGAGGAGCAGCAGAGGAAGCAGCAGCAGGCTGGAGAGGGGCCTGGGTCTGCGAACCATCAGGCAGCTCGTCAAACCCCTCATCCAGATCCTCCTCTAGAAGGTCCCGATGTTCGTCGTCGTCCTCTGCCTCGTTCTCTTCCAGGACGACCTTCTCATTCCCGTCGGGGTCGTTGGGGAACATCTCCAGCTCATGGCCCGTCTGAGCGTACAGGTAGCTCATCCCAGTCAGCTCCCCTGAGGATTATCAGGGACACGTTTCATGAGGGAAATCTGGATCTGCTGCACATTTACCAGAAAACCTTGGCAGGTGCCTCTGTCCTACCTGTGTACAGCAGCGGCTTGCTCTGTACGTCTCTGCCAGCGTCACTCCCAGCAAGCGCCTAGTCAGGTGGTAGAAACAGTGCTGCTTCTGGCCCGCGTAGCACTTCTTTCCCGTCTTCTGCGCGCCCGCCGCCACTTGAGCCCGGTCCTCATCCTGAGATGAACCTGTTGAGATGTAGGTGGAACGACTCGGGCGACGTGGAGCCCCGGGCGCAGCGGTAGACGGGGAGGACCACGCCCCCTTTGGTCAGCTCGGCGGTCCTGGTGTACAGCTGGACACCGGCTGGATCCTGGATGTGTAGAAACAGAGGTGATGGAGCAGCAGAACCTGGGAAGAAGCTGCCGACCGTCTGTCACATAGCACAGACTCACCTGGATGCAGGCCACGTGCTTCCGCTGCGCGGCCCAGATCTCCTCCATGCGGGCCGGTCCAGGAGGGGGGATGTTCATGGTGTCGGTGGCTTTCCGTCTCCTGCGCCCCACGGGTTCGCCTCCTGCAGTGCCGAGCCGTCTCTCTGGCACTCGCCACCGACACCCTCCTGGACCGATGTCCCTGCCTGGCTGTCCTCGGGTGGGACACGTCCTCCGCGTCCCACTCGAAGATGGCAGCAGAGAGGCGCCGCATGAAGTCAAGATACAGCTGCTGGCTCTCCGCAGTGACCCCAGCCGCCAGCCTGCGGATGAAGTGCCAGATGTCCAGCCGTACCTGGAGCTGTGGCCAAGAGGGGAGCAGGGCCGCCGTCGCCGCTCGGCCTGCTTGTAGTGCTGCTGCAGGCCGGCGGTCATGTCCTGGAGGCTGTAGCCCTCCGCCGCCGTCAGGACGCAGATCAGGACCTGGCCCAGCTTGTTGCCCACACTCGTCATCCGTTGGGCTGTCCGTGAGTCTGCACCCGGCAGCTTCATCTAATGGTGACGGCACGTGAGGTTACACCTACCTTTCTCGGTCGAGTCCATCTTCAGGATGGACCCAAAGACGGAGGTGACGCCGGCCTGGAGCTCCTCCATCCGGCCGAACGTCTCCCTGGTGTAGGTGGACAACAGCCAGCCGCTGGTTGGTACAGGCTGCATGACAGGCGGGTGAGGAGGTGGAGCCAAGTGCACCCCTGCGACTTGGAACTGTTCCCCAGCGTTCGCCCCTTCATCTGGCCGAGGACGTTCCCGTCGCATGACAGCCTGCGTCACAGACACAGGAAGCTGTTATTCACCAGCCCACGTTGCCCCACAGCAACATGCAGGGTGATGCTGAGCCATACCTGTACGTCAACTCAGCAGGAAAGAGCAGCTGGTGACCCAGGTCCAGCTGCTCTACCCGCACGCTCCTCGCCCAGGACGCCACCTTCTTCATGCAGTACCTGTCAAAACGGACGTCAGGCCGTCAGTCTTACCTCCCACTCCGCTGCCGCCTGCCTGCAGCTCCTTTATAATGAGAGTGAGTTACCTGCACTCCAGGTACTCTGTCCTCATGTAGTACCAGCCATCAAAGTCCAGAACTTTGCACACAGTCTTGTACAGACCGCAGCTGGTCAGTTTGTGCGCGCAGTTCGGACACTTGAGGCTGTACTGCCACATCTTATATGGGGCCCAGAGGAAGAAGGGCAGCTGGAAGAAGGCGCCGGGCGAGGCGGGCGGCTGGCTGTAGGTGAGGCGGGGGCCAGGTGGATGGTACCACAGCTGCAGCTCCTTGGTCAGCACAGCCCAGGAAGGCTGGTCCTCCAAGACTCCAGCAGGACAACCTGCAGCAAAGCATGTGGAGGGCAGTGAATTACTGCTGCAAGATAAGACACACAGCAAAACATTTCTTCTAAAACCAACTTGGGCTGCAGCTGTGGTGCTTTTTGCAGGTGGAGGAGGTGAAGGAGAAGGAGGGGGAGCAGCTGCTGATGGAGCTGCTGTAAATAACACAGTCATCACCAAACTGTAACACTGTGATGAAACATGAACCCCACCTGATGCAGGCAGCTCCTGCTCGGCGGCAGCAGCAGCCTCCACCATCAGCACATCATCTTCCTCCGAGGAACCTCAAGACAAGAAGCAGCAGCTTCAGCTCTGAGCCCTTCAGCTGAACCTTTAACACCATCAGCAGAGAGCTTACTGTGGAGAACCATGGCTCTCTTCTTCCTCGGAGTGGAGCGCTGAGGGAACGGACGCCTGCTGGAGGCGGCCTGCTGGGCCCTGTCCCTCCTCAGCACATACTAGTTGAGCTGGCTGAGTCGGGCGCCAGGGTTCTGGACCAGCACGTCTCTGACCCACCTCCTGTAGCTGAGGAGACGCAGAGCATTGAGGTTCTGCAGAACCTCTGATGAGCCGTCAAGAGAACCGGTCTTACCTGGTGATTTGTGGGTCGGAGCTTTCGTACAGCTCCTCGTACGTGAGGGAGCTGTACAACATAGAACTCATTAATAAACACAATTAGCACAGTGTTTTTAACACTTAATGAGAAAATCAGTGGTCAGAACTACTGATCTGTCTCTTGACATCTCATTATGTATTTTTTCACAATGACTTGGATGGACGTCATCACTTCACCATTTAGGATTTAAAAAAATTTGGAAAAAGACTGATACATTTTATGGAGGTAACGTTACCTTATAAAAAACTTCGGTAAACCCACAAAAACAGAATCAATGTCTTGGTAATATGAGCCGAATGGTTAGTGTAATAATTAAAATAATTCGTGTCTAGTTTGATTGCTTTATACCGTAATAGATTTCTAAACTAATGCTAAATGCTTAAAACCGGGTTCACCGCTACACGGAGAACCGCGCCGGTATTCCGGCTGCCTGAGTTCCCTTATAAAAAACGTCGGTAAACCCACAAAAACTGAAGCAATTTCTTTGTAATATGATCTGAATGGTTAATGTAATTATTAAAATAATTCATGTCTAGTTTGATTGCTTTATAGCGCAACAGATTTCTAAAATAATGCTAAATCCTTCAAACCGGTTCGCCGCGGTCGCCGAATTCCGTTAGCTTGTTACACCTATTTTACTATTTTTTTTCATTTATTTTCATATTTCACTAAGAAATGTTACAAAAATTATACTGATAAATACAGTAATAGTAATACGTTACCACACAAATCTGCGCTGTTCGTCTTTGCGATCTCTGACCACTTTCAGCTAACTGAGACCAGTGGGCGGAGCTAACTGACTAACTGAGACCAGTGGGCGGAGCTAACTGTAACTGAGACCGGTGGGCGGAGCTGACTCACTAACTGAGACCGGTGGGCGGAGCTAGCTAACTGAGACTGAGGCAACTGGGACAGAAAAGATCGCGAACCCGGGGCGCGAAGAAATTCGGTTCCTCATTTTCTTCTTCACCAGAAGAAAAAAAAAAATCTGCGAAAAAAATCCCGGTACAAAACGGTCCAGTCAAATCACAGTCGTACTATCGGTCCCGAGGACTTCAGATTGAGGCAGCGCACCATGTGAGGACGTGGGTTTGTGAGCTTCACAGCTGAACCATTACATTTATTATACAACTCTTATAAAATTACGCGATATAGCCCCACACAGGCTTCTGCATATATTAGACAACAAACAATCATGCAGGTATGTCTAAAAAAATCTCACGCCTACAAGCTCGGACAGGTCACGGGAGCCTCTGAGGCGGAAACTACCTCAGCTAACCTAGCTTGCTCAAAGGTAACTATAGCCACTCCAGCAGGAAACCAGAATGTCATGACGGAGGAATTACAATCAATGAGACAAAAATTGTTGAAGAAAATGGACTCAAAAGCTATAGAAATCCAAACGGAGCTGCGCAACGCCACTGATAAGCTTAATAAAAGACTGGACAAACCTTAGAATCACACGTCTGAGCTGGAAAACTGAGTGACCGCCAATGCAGACGCTATAGTGGCTGGGAGAGCTTCCCCTGCTCAGAGCCCGGTGTGAGGATCTGGAAGCTCGATCACGGTGTTGCAACGTTCGCATCACCGGAGTAAAAGAGGGGCGAGAGCAAGGGAAACATCCATCTGTTTATGTAGCCGGTATGCTGAAAGAAGCCCTTTCGGCCAGTCGTGTTGAGGAAAAATAACTATTTTTGGTGTCTAATTCAGTTTAGTCTTTTAGAAAAATTCTTAGTTTTGAATAGGTTTGTGTGGGTGATTTAGAATGTTTAAAACATATGCCTGGATAAGTGTTGAAACAATGAGGTCTGCACGAGAGCTTTTGGCTCGGACTCCTGTGGTTTTAACACAAAGGACAGGAGGTCGTAAATTAATATGCAGGGAGCCATCATTTGAAATTCTCTTGGGAAAACAGGAACTCAGCCAGCTCACGGAAGAATAAAAGCTTTCCGTGGATACATGGGAGGTTCTAAACTTTTTAAATCATTAACATTTAATTTGTAAAAGATTTATTTTAGTTATTGCATGCTCTGACTGAAAATTGTTATATTTAGTTTAGAATTAATTTAGCAGATGATAAATGTATTTGAAAATGTTGGGTTCTGTATGAGAGAATTGTTTAAGATTGTTCGATGTTTACCTGTCATATCCACTGAGCTGAGGGCGGTGAGTGTGTGTGTCTCCTACCTTCTCTCCTGCAGGGTGTGTCAGGCAGGCGTAGCCAGCTGCAGCTCATCACCATATCAGGAGGAGCGGTTAAATAGGAGCTGGATTCTGGTGGCAGGTGCCAGATGGTTCTACGTATCCAGTGTGAGTTCCTGTTCCTGGCCTGAGTCGACCCTCTGCTGGTTCTGTTTTCCTCCTGGTTCCCATCTGCCTACCTCCGCTGCTGGATCGCTCCTTGCTCATCTGCACGCCTGCCTGTCTACCCTCCAACGGTTTCTCGCCTCCTCCCCTACGCTTGGAGACAGCATCTGGAGAACCACGCCTAAGCCTCAGTGGATATTCCTCTTCCTCCCCCCAGGATCACCTCCTCTCCACCTGAAGTAAGATCAGCCTCTCCTCCTTTGCACATTGATTCTCCATTCAGACAACGTATCAGTAACTCACCTTTTCCCACCAGAGCGAATCCCCCACTGGTCCCACCTCCTGCCTGTTGCCGTCCACTCACCTGTCTGTTCCAGCCGCTGCCAGAAAATAAACTTCACTTTCCTTTTATTGTGTTGTTTGTAATTGCTCTGCACCAGAGTCTGGTAACCAAAACATGTCATTACCTGAATATTAGATTAGAAAAAACAGCAATTGTACCTTATTATTTTCGGTTGATGTATGAATATTGTTTTTTAGTTTATCAGGACGGATTTTGGAGAGGCTGTCCACAATAACATAGTATTTTTGGAGATAATTTTATATTGAAGGAAAAGGTTTGTTCCTGATCAGGACAGAAAACCTGAATTTCGCAGCTAACTGTGAAATTCCTTAATCTGTTTCTCTTTGCCCAGATGGCTGGAAGCTGAATACTAGTAAGAAAATATATTTAAAATAAGTTAGTTTTAAAATTTAATCTGACTTGATGGAAATAGTCTAATAATAGTTTTGGAATTTAGAAACCTATTCTGGTTTATTGACCTTACTTTTAGTTTAAAGTGAATTGTTTTTCTAAGATCTCAGAATAGCCCTTTTGTCCTTTGGGACACCAGCAGCGGAAGTCCCCGCTGTTTTACACTACTCTGTGAAAACCATAAACCATCAGGGGTTCGGAGACATCCTGCTTCCAACTTATCTAAAACACAAAGGAGAAGCCGGTCTTTTGTCTTTTGAATGAATTCCAGGGAATTTCTGAATTTGAAAAGGGTCAGAAACAGCTTCCAGTTGGTCGAGCAGAGTTACGCCTTATTTGAATATATTACAGAGGAAAACACACCTACTGGTATAAAACCTATACGCAAAGAAAATAAGGCAGAAATAGCCGATTTTTAGCTCCTTTTGGGCTGGCTCTTTCTCCAAAGACGTCTTTGATATTGTTTTTGTCTACTCTTCTCAGGTAACCAATGTATGTCTCTGTGTTTCTTTAAATTCTCTGTTTTATGTTATACTTTCTTCTGATTGGATTAAATTCTGTATTTCTGGGACGTCAACACGCACTGTTGTGGTTCTGTCTCCGCACGTGGCCTCGAGACGCGGAAAGAATCTGGGACCGGGAAGAAACCAGAGCCAAGTTGTTTTTACCTAAATTTAATAATTCATCCCAACAGTCGGCAACTGTAGTGGCTTTCTACGGACCCTCCGTACAAAGCCAATACAAGATGATTTGCCACCAAGGGCGTTTGTGGTTAAATGCCACTACTTTACGGAAAAAGAATTACTTCTCAAAAAGGCAGCAGAGTCTGGGTTGATAACAACCGCTGATGGTGACACTATCCGTGTCCTTCCGGACTTCACCCAAGCTGTGAGTAAACACGTCGCTTTACTGAAGTAAGGAAACTGCTTCGCAGCTGCGCTGGAGTCCGCTACGGCCTCAGGTATCCGGCAACGTAAAGGGTTAACTACGGCGGATGGTGTTGAGGAAATATAATTGTTTCTAGCATTTAGAAAATATAACCATCTTTTTGTGTTTAGTTAGCTGAATCTTTTACTTAAATTTTGAAGAAGTTTGTGTGGGTGAGTTCAATTGGCAGGAAGAGCCATGGCTGGGTTCAAAATATCAAAGAACAAGTGATGGATGGAGAAAACCTTTTAAGACGTTGTTAAACCATATATCTGTGGAGCTATAGGCTCCTATCTTTGCAGACATCTTGGGAGGACAGGAGATACTCAGGTCTCAGGAAATAAAGAGCCTTCAGGCATGTTAAACTATTGAACTGTAGACTTCTGAACTTTGAAACTGTGAACTTTTAAACTTTCAGACTGTTATCATATAGAATATTTTAATATTGCATGCTTTAACTGAATATTTTATTTTAATATTGTATTAGTAGTAGAATTAAAACCAGTCAATGATGAATGTAATTGAAAATGTTTTGTTCTGTATTAAGAAACAGGAACTGTATCTGATTACTTTTTGTAGTTTGTATGAGTTTAATATCAGGGAGACTTTGGGAGGAATAACAGAGCAAAAGCATATTAAGTTTAGAGATAACTCTTATTGAATTAAATATAGGATTTAGGGTTTGTGTTGGGAGAAATGAAGAAATCCTTTGATGTTCGTGGCTCAGGAAAGAGCCAGATTCTGGAGATCTCCTGACTCTGCCAGAGTCAGGAGATGACATCATTTGGTGGAATAAACCTGAATACATCTTGAGATTTATGGTCAACCCGGATGCATTGACCTGCAGTTTACCCGAAAAGTATTTGTTTAAAAGCGTACATGCGGTTTGTTATTTATCTGTTTGGATTAGGAGAGAGTTCCAGCCACGTCTCCTGAGACATTTGCAAAGTTGTAAAAGTCAGCAGGACTTTAGAGTTCTGGTTAACTTCACTAACATAAAAGAGAAAAACTTCTCTTTGATCGCTCGGACAAAATTGTAGGGAGGAACTAAATTTGAAATCGTCAGGAACGGTCACCGGTTGGTTGGGCTGAGGAACGCCTGTTTTGAATATGCGAAAACCAAGGCACTCCCATCACAGATAAAAACTGATGCACCAGAAAAATGGGTCAGAAAAAATAGCCGATCTCTATTGCTTTTGCTCTGGCTTATTTTCTCCGAGACGTCTTGTATGTATGTCTTCTAGTATCTCAGGTAACTAAATGTAACTCTGCATGTTTTCCTGTTCTGCTCTGTTATGTCTGATATCTTGTTTCTGATTGGATTAAATTCTGAACTTCTGTGACGCCAACACGTTGCGTACGCCTTTTGTATTCCTCACGTGTGCTCCAAGACGGCAAGCTGGGATCCGGGACCGGGAAAGGAAAGAGAATCGAATTGTATTTTCTAATTTAGATAAATTACTCCTTTTCAACAATAGGCAAGAAACTACCTTCAAGGACCTGAAGGAGCTACTGAAGGTCCCACTGAACATGACCTTTCACAACGATGAGCTCGAAGAGAGCGAACTGAACGACGCAATTGCAAGACAATAACGAACAATAGTGCTGAACAATTGAATCTTACAGGTAATGCATGTCTTATAGTACGTTTACTTCATATAGGAAACAATCTGTAATAACTTCAAATTCTAAGTTTTGGCTTTTCTTTTATACCTACATTTTTTTAAATGGAGCCTTGTGATGCTATCTTGGGAAAATGTGTTATTATTGCTGTAGAAAATACGATACTTTAATAAGTTTATATTATTATATTAATTTTATTATACCGGAAGGAAAGCGGTCTCCTTTTGAGGCTTTTCTTTTTTTCTTCCTTATTTTTTTTTCTTGCCGTTATTCCCTGCCCTTTTTTCACCTCCCTATTCCCGTTATGGACTACATGTCGGATGTCTCCTTTGCTGAGTCCTACCTATGTCCTCTGCAAATAATAAGGCACTAACCAACATCACTTTGCTGTGCTGGAATGTCAGGGGATTAAGCGCGGTGGTCTCCAACTGCTGAGCAGGAGACTTAACGAAGCAACCTGCAAAAATAAGCGAAATAATGCCTCCAAAAGGATCCAAGACCGACGGGAGACAAGATGAGGACTACGTATCACTCACGCAAGTAAAAGAGCTGCTGAGCCAGCAAAAGGAAATGTATATGGAGTTACTCCTACAACAACAGGACCATTTTAAAGGTTTTGTTAAAATCATTGTGGACACTACTAACACCAGAATGGACGCAATGACACGAGAACTACAGGACATTAAAACCAGCCTGCAATTTACACAGAAAGACGTTGACGATATTAAAGTAGAAAGTGCTCTAAGCACAAGGACCGAAGTGACACACTGCAATCAGACATATTTAAAGTATGTGAGGGCATGATGACTATCACTGATGAAATGGAGTTTGTTGAGGAAATATAATCATTGTTTAGTGTTTTGTTGAATTCAATCATATAACCATTTTTGTAGTGTTTGAGTTGGCTTTATCTTTTACTTAAATAGGAGTTTTTGGGTCAGTAAGCTCAGATGCAGGGCCTGGGGTTAAAACCACAGATAAATGCATTTACAAGGTGATAAAGGTGATAGAGTTTCACAGGGACCTGTGAGGTGCTTTGTTCATGGCTCAGGAAGGAGCCAGATCCTGGTGAAAGCCATAAATCTGCAGGAGAAGTTCTCCTTGGACAACAGGGACAGAATGGATTTGGAGGAAGGGACAGAGACAGGTCCTGGTTGGATGGGCAAAGTTCCACCCTATTTGAATAAATTAAAGAAAAGAGGATAAAACTTTACACACAGAGTAACAAATCAGATTTTGCTCTTTGCAACCTCTCCAAGAACGTTCTTGCTGTCTGTTTGTTATTTCCATCTTTTGTCTCTTCCTCTTCTCAGGTAAATATGTGTTGTTTGTGCTCTGAGGTTTTCTGATGTTTTGTGATGAGCTTTTCTGGTGATAGTTTGCATCTGTCTTGAATAAATGCTGATTATTGTGACGCTGTTGTCTCTGCGTGGTCTCAGTCTTTGCGCACAGCATTTTCTGAACCCGTGCATAGAGAGGATATAACGAGTAATTTTTCTTCTCTTAACAAGTTCCTTGAGGGGCAATCAAGGAGAAACAATTTGGTTTTTGATGGAATTATTGAATCACCAAATGAGACTTGGGCTGAGACTGAGGAGAAAGTGAAAACTATTCTAACTGAAAAGCTAAACTTTCAACATAAGATTGAGATGGAGAGAGCTCACCGCACCGGTAAACCTAGAGGAGACAGACCCAGGCCCATTGTTGTCAAGTTTTTACGATACAAGGACAGATCAACTGTTCTGCAGCGCACCAAGGCACTTAAGGATCTAAGATTTTCATTAATGAAGACTTAACAGAGGCGGTAAGGAAAAGGAGGGCGGAACTAATGCCGGATTTAAAAGCAGCACCTCAAAGAGGGGACATTGCTTACCTACGTTATGATAAGTTGATCACCCATCCTCGTACTAGTACCCCTAAATTACCCAACAATGTATGACAGACAACCAGACACAGCTGACGTTCACCTCCGAAAGAGAAACATGCAACAGATCGCGGCCTAGGAGAATATAGAGCTACCCGTATTCCCACACAGAAACTATCATCAGCAAGATATGAAAAATGACATTGATCTTGATAAAAACTTTTATAATGTCATCAATGACAGTTGTCACTATTACAGCGATGATCAGTTCAACAACAGGATTAAAATGGAACAAAAGCTGTCAATAATTCACTTTAATAGCAGAAGCCTTTATGCAAACTTTGACAGCATCAAACAGTACCTCCAGCAACTTTCACAGACGTTCAATGTTATTGCTTTATCAGAAACATGGCTCAATAGTGATAAGGGGATAGACTTTGAAATCAATGGTTATGAAATGGTTTGTAAGAACCGAAAAACAAAAATGGAGGGGGAGTAGCATTATTTGTTGACAAGAAGATTAATTATAAGTTGATCGAAACAATGTCAACTGTTATGGACAAAATGTTTGAATGTGTGACTATAGAAATACTTGTGGAAAAAAAGAAAAATATCTTAGTGAGTTGCATTTATAGAGCCCCTGGATCAAACATTGAAGTACTTAATAATTGGATAGAAGAAAAATTTATAACAATTAATCAAAATAACATTTTTCTATGGGGATTTCAACATTGACCTTCTTAATCCAAATAAACATAGAATGACTGAAGAATTTATTAACACCATGTTCAATCTAAGCCTGTATCCTAAAATCACCAGGCCCAGTCGCATTACATCGCACTGCGCTACCTTAATTGACAATATTTTTACAAATGTTCTGGAAAATAATTTAACTAGTGGAATATTAATAAATGATATAACTGATCACTTACCAGTATTCATAGTCTACGACTTTAAGTGCAAAAAGGACGATCAAAAATAGAGACGCATTACAGACGGATTTCGTCTGAAGAGACATTAAAAGCCCTAGAAGTGGAGTTGTTGGCCTACGATTGGGGATTAATATATAGAATGAATGATGTGAATTCAGCATATGAAGAATTTTAAAAAACATTTAAAATACTATATAACAAGCGCTGCCCAATCAAACAATATAAGAGGTAAAGCAGTCAAAGAAATGAACAGTGGATCACAAAAGGCATGTAAATAGAAAAACAAACTTTATAGAGAATTTTTAAAACATAGAACGTCTGAATCAGAAAACAATTATAAGAAATATAGAAATAAGTTAACTAATATTATAAAAACATGTAAAAAGGACCATTATCATAAATTACTGGATGGTAATAAAAACATTAAGGAAATATAGAATATTTTAAATAGTTATTAGTAAATCTTTTAACAATAAAAACTATCCACACTATTTTTTTTAGATAATGAACAGAATATTACTGATTTGAAAAGTGTCGTCAATAAATTCAATAGTCACTTTCTTAATATAGGACCTCTATTAGCAGAAAAAATACCGACTACAGAAATTGCAACTCAGCAATATCAAATTGAGAATAATCCCAGCTCCATATATCTCAACCCTGTACTAAAAGAAGAAATCATAGACATTGTGAATAAATGTAAAAATAAAACATCCAATGACTGTGACGTTCTGGACATGAAATCTATTAAAATAGTAATCAAAGGAATCTCTAAACCATTAACTTATATTTGCAATTTATCATTTCAAACGGAATCATTTCCCAACAAAATGAAAATAGCTAAGGTCAAACCAGGCCTGTCTCTTCTCCCACAATTTTCTAAAATCCTGGAAAGGCTCTTTAAGAAAACAGTACATCGAACCTATTCAAGGATCGACTACTTTCTTATTGATCAGAAACTTTTGCCCATGGTCACCCAAGTAGACTATGGCAGCATTGTTATATCAGAGTCCAGGAAACGAAACCAAATCCAAACAGGAACTCAAACACAGCAAAAACTGTCTGGGGGCCGCCCACAGTACAGGAGGCGGAGCTTGGGCCGATGTGGGCAGCGACGTCGGCGCAGGAAGCGGAGTCCTGCAAGTGGGAGACCCCCGGCGCAGGAAGTGCAGACGTGGAGGCTGGTGCGGCGGCCTCAATTGTATCCGGATGTAGAGTCATCTTGTGCTAGGTGTGGGCACAGCCCTTCTGACCTCAGTCATATGTTCTGGCTTTGCCCCAGGCTCTTCCCCTTTTGGGAGTCAATCTTTAGCATGTTTACATTTGTATATAAGAGGAATATTGATCAAAGTGCTCTAACTGCCCTATTTGGGGTTGTCCCTCCGGCAACACCAATAACAACGCAGCAGGCCAATGCCACTGCTTGCCAGATGCTTAATATTATTTAATTGGAAGCGAGCCGCTCCTCCGTCTCATAAGCAATGGATGGAGGATGTTATGTTTCATCTGAAGCTTGAAAATGTGAAACATACAATACAATTTAATTGTTGGTACATGTCTAAAACAAATAAAAAGATTTATATAATAACAAAATAAATAAATACTATCGGTTCCTGAACACTTTTCCTCCAGAAGCTCACTTCTAATGACCAGTAAAATAAGGGATTTTCTGTTGTAAGGTTCAGAGCTAAGCGATATCATCTGATGCAGATTGGATAATAAGTCAGGGAGATATTGCTGTTGAAACAGTCCAGGGGGCGCTGTGGAGTCAATTTCCAACACAAGCGTGTGAGAAGTTGGCAAACATCATTCAGATCCTGTTTGGTGTCAGTCGGATCGTTCCTGGGCGAATTAGAGCCAACCGTATGGAAACGGCGAGGGATCGCCAGACGCCGCTCTGCCACGCCCACACGGCCCATCCACCAATCAGCTTTCACAGACAAACTCAGCATCACTTTTTTCTGTCACCAGATTTGTTTGAAATTTCTGAGTCAGAGAGTAAAGAACAATGTTATCACCAAAATAGTTGACGGCCAAGGCACTAGGGGGCGGGCTTAAGGTGATGTCACCAAGTGTCCAGGTGACCGTGATGAGTGCTGATCTAAAGTGAATATATAGGTATTTAAACTTGAAGACATCTGGTCAATGCCCTCTGCATTTTCACACAATGAAAACAGGGGTAAAGTTTCAGGCAGAAAAACTTGCGCTCCAACTAAAGCCATCCGCAAATAGGATATGTGTATAATTTAGAGACAACCGTATGCAAATGGCAAGGGATTAGAATGCACCATTCAGCCACGCCCACATGCTCCCCCCAGCAGCCAATGTTAGGAGAACAATATTTTATTTGTGAATTTTTTTATCAGTTAATGGAAAAATCTTCACCAAACTAGACTGTTGCTCACTATGTGGCACTCCATTTGAAAATAAATACAAAGAGTATCGAAGTGGGAGGAGCTCTAAGGGAGAAGCTTCTAAATAGGAGAGCGGCTCCACACACTGGCTCTCTTCATTCCTGCTCGGAGCAATAGAGCAACAAGTACTGAGACCAAAAAACAATTATTTCTAAGGCTGCGTTCACACTGCAGCCTGAAGTGACTCAATTCCGATTTTTTTTTGACGTAATGCGACCTGTATCCGTTCTTTTCATGGCAGTGTGAATAACTCGGGTCAGATTCTTTTTGAACGTGACCCATATTCGATACGTATCCGATTCAAATGTGCCCATAACGTCCAGGTCTCATTCATCCGAACTGAACGTCACTGATTCTCAACAAATCTCACTATTCTGGTCCTGATACGCAAGTGGGAAGAAAAACAACAACCATGACGGACTATATGAGGATTAAGTTGTTAATATGTTGCTCCAGTTGGATAACAACTTCAAATATGTAAGCTAAGCTCCAGCGTTAGCCTCCATGTTTACTTCCTCAAACACTAAGCTCTTCTTCTTCTATGGCAGTTGGCAGAACGTACTGAGAACGCTGATGCTATTGCGCCCTCTACTGCGCATGCGGGACACTTTCAGGTCGTTTGCCCATTTAGACTGCAGAACACATACACGTCACATTTACTGGCAGTGGGAACGGCCTGGCAAAAAAATCGGAATTGCCAAAAAATTGGAATTGAGTCACTTCAGGCAGCAGTGTGAACCCTAACTGTAAGTGGTTTGTAGCTATTACGTTTTAAACACAAAAAAAAAATTGGAGAATTTTGCTTGATTTTTTTTTTTTTTTTTTTTTTTTTCATTTCTATTTCTTGTAAATACAAATTGTGTGTTGAAGGTACGGACTGGAAAATACCATAAACCTGTTGAATAAAGTTTTCTGCTCCTGGATTTCAAGAATAATAGTAGATTTATTTCAGTAATTCCATTTAAAAAGTGAAACTTCTATATTATATTCATACATTACATACAAACTCATATATTTCAAATGTTTATTTAATTTTGATGATTACAAATGACAACAAATGAAATTCTCAAATTCAGCATATCAGAAAATTAGAATATTACTGAAGACCAATAAAAACAGGATTTATAGAAATGTTCGCCAACTGAAAAGTATGAACATGAAAAGTATGAGCATGTACAGCACTCAGTATTTAGCCTGTATTACTGCAGCAATGCGGCGTGGCATGGAGTCGATCAGTCTGTGGCACTGCTCAGGTGTTATGATAGCCCAGGTTGCTCTAATAGTGGCTTTTAGCTCTTCTGAATTGTTGGGTCTGGTGTATTGCATCTTCTTCTTCACAATACCCCATAGATTTTCTATGGGGTTAAGATCAGGAGAGTTTGCTGGCCAATTAAGAACAGGGATACCATGGTCCTTCAACCAGGTACTGGTAGCTTTGGCACTGTGTGCAGGTGCCAAGTCCTGTTGGAAAATGAAATCTGCATCTCCAAAAAGTTGGTCAGCAGCAGGAAGCATGAAGTGCTCTAAAACTTCCTGGTATGTGGCTGCGTTGACCCTGGACCTCAGAAAACACAATGGACCAACACCAGCAGATGACATGGCACCCCAAACCATCGCTGACTGTGGAAACTTTACACTGGACTTCAAGCAACGTGAATGAAGTGCCTCTCTTCTTTTCCTCCAGACTCTGGGACCTTGATTTCCAAAGGAAATGCAAAATTTACTTTCATCAGAGAACATGTCTTTGGAGCACTCACCAGCAGTCCAGTCCTGTTTCTCTTTAGCCCAGGCAAGACGCTTCTGACGCTGTCTGTGGTTCAAGAGTGGCTTGACACAAGGAATGCGACAGCAGAAACCCATGTCTTTCATACGTCTGTGTGTGGTGGTTCTTGAAGCACTCACTCCAGCTGCAGCCCACTCTTTGTGAATCTCCCCCACATCTTTTCCTTCCCTTCGCCTCTCTATTAATGTGCTTGGACACAGAGCTCTGTAAACAGCCAGCCTCTTTAGCGATGACCTCTTGTGTCTTGCCCTCCTTGTGCAAGGTGTCGATGGTCGTCTTTTGGACAACTGTCAAGTCAGCAGTCTTCCCCATGATTGTGTAGCCTATAGAACTAGACTGAAAGACCATTTAAAGGCCTTTGCAGGTGGTTTGAGTTAATTAGCTGATTAGAGTGTGGTACCAGGTGCCATCAATTTTGAACCTTTTCACAAGATTCTAATTTTCTGATATGCTGAATTTGAGATTTTCATTTGTTGTCATTTGTAATCATCAAAATTAAACGAAATCATCATTTGAAATATATGAGTTTGTATGAAATGTATGAATATAATACACAAGTTTCACTTTTTAAATGGAATTACTGAAATAAATCTACTTTTTCATTATATACTAATTTTATGACCAGCACCTGTACTTGTGACTAAACTAACACTCACCCTTACATACCTACTTAAATTATCCTATTTGCATACATTTTTTTTAAACCATACTTTGTTCTTAACACATTCTCTATCATCTTGCCCAAATCAAATTCTATGAAATAACCTTGTTTTTTTAAGAAATCAAATAATTATTTGAATACGTTTGCTTCCCAATTCTCTCCTCAAAAATTCTGTTAAATTGAACATTTCTTTAATCTCTTCACATTCTCTCAACATATATCTTCTATCTTCTTCATATTTATAACACTCTAAAAAAAATTTCTATTGTTTCAAACATCTCACAATACTCACACTTTCCAGTTTTATGCTTCTGGATATTGAAAAGTGAATAATTAAGCCCTGTATGACCAAACCTTAATCTTGTTATTATTCTATCCTCCTTCCTGTTTCTTCTTCCCTTTCTTTCCCTTCCTACAACCTTCTGAATCTTATAAAACCATCTTCCTGTTAACCCTTCATCCCACCTTCTTTGCCATATTTTCATCAGCTCTTCTTTGACTTTACTTTTCCCTTCAGACTTACTTGACTTAACTGTTAAACTAATGGGACTATGAATAGCGTTCTTTGGCATTCTATCAGCTTTTTCATTTCCTACTACCCCTATATGAGCTGGAACCCACACAAATGTAACTACTAACCCCATATTTTGTATTCTATATCGTGTATGATATATTTCTAATAATATGTCTCTCCTACAATCTGTATTATAATATTTTATGCTTATTAAAGCCGAGCTTGAATCAGAGCAAATTTTTGCTTGCTGTGGTTTCACATCCTCTACCCATTGTAATGCTAATAGAATTGCTAACATTTCACCTGTATAGATTGATAGCCCATCCGTAATTCGCTTCCCTATATTTAAATTGAATTCTGGAATTGAATATGCTATTCCTATTTTTCCTTCAATTTTTGATGCATCTGTATAAATTTGGATATAACTATAGTAATCATTTAAATGTGATTGCACTGAGTATCTATCTATAACATTTGTTTTGTCTTGTTTCTTAACCATTATTGACAAATCGACTGTGGTTTCTGGCAGCATCCAGGGTGGTATAACTGATATTGGATCTGTTTGACTAATTTCTAAAGTATCTATTTTAAATTCCTTAACATCTTTTCCAATTTTCCATCCATAACTCCTCATCTCTTTCTTTTCCTTTTCCCAGCATGATTTTAAAATTTCCCAGGTTGGATGTTCACTTTTATGCCCCATCAGATTTAACCAATAATTCATTCCTAATTTAGATCTCCTCAGATCTAGTGGCATTTCTCCCGTTTCTACTTCTAATGCTGCTTTTGGCGTTGTTTTGAAAGCTCCCGTACATAATCTTAATGCTTGATGTTGAATACATCAAGCATTTATCTAGATGAGTTTTAGCTGCTGACCTGTAAACTAAACAACCAAAATCAATATCCGATCTTATCATCCCTGTATAAATCTGTTTTAACGCTTGTCTGTCTGCCCCCCAATCATTACCAGCCAAACATCTTAATATATTAAATTTTTTCTTACATTTATCTACAATCTTTTGGATGTGGATACTCCACTTTAATTTCTCATCAAACCACAACCCCAGAAATTTTATACTCTTTACCTGTTCAATTTTTTGATTATGTAACTTTAATTCTATCACCTTATTTTTTTTTTTTGAGAAAAAACAATTACTTTCGTTTTATCCACTGAGAATTTAAATCCTCATTGTAATGCCCACTGCTCTATATCAACAATGACCTTTTGTATTTTTTCCCTATAAACTCCAAATTCTTCCCTCTTTTCCATATGGCTCCATCATCTGCGAAGAGTGAGCATCCCATATCCTTTCCAATATTTTTAAATATGTCATTAATCATCACTGAAAACAATACAGGACTTATAATGCTCCCCTGTGGCGTACCATTTTCCACTACATAATTACCTGAAACTACCTCTCCAATTTTTACTTGTAATTTCCTGTTTGTTAGAAAATCTTTAATCCATTCATATATTTTTCCTTTAATCCCCAATTTGAATAATTTAATTAATAAACCCTCTACCCACATCATATCATATGCTTTTTCAATATCAAAAAATACAGCCACTACACTTTCTTTGTTTACTTGAGCTCTTCTAACTTCATGCTCAAGACATAGCGTTGGATCATTAGTGCTCCTCCCTTTACGAAAACCACTTTGATAATTAGAAATACATTCCTTTTTATTTAAATAGTACACTAATCTATTATTAATCATTTTTTCCATTATTTTACATAAGTTTGAAGTTAACGCTATTGGCTTATAACTTTCTGGTTTTGAATGATCTTTTACTAGTTTAGTTATCGGTACTATAATACGTAGATTCCTTCCATAACTCTGGCAATTTTCCCTCCTCCCAGATTTTATTAAATAGTTTTAATATTATAACTTTTGATTTATCACTTAGTTGACTTACCATTCTATACCAAATTTTATCTTTACCTGGCACCGTATTTTTGGTCTTTTTAAGCACACAATTTAATTCTACTTTGGTAAATTAAACATTCAAAAAATGATTTACCTCTTCTTCACTCTCCATTAAATTTTTATACTAAAGGACAGTATTTTCTCTTCCTTTTTTTCCTTCTTCGCTAATGTTATTTGTGCTATGTATCTTACTAAACAATTTTGCCAAAACCTCTGCTTTATCCTCATCTCTAATTATATCCATATTTTCTTCTTTTAATACAGGGTAATCAAACTCTTTTTTAATTCCATTCATTTTTTTAATTACTTTCTTACACTCACTTGTCCACCATGGGACCCTTTTCTTATCATTAATACTCCCTGACTTCTTAATAGAATTTTCAGCTGCATCTGTAATTATCTTTGAGATACTTGCATTCGCTTCATTTATATGTATATGAAAATCTACCTTTTCTAAGTATATTTCACACAAGTATCTAAACTTACTCCAATCTGCCTTATTAAAGTTCATTCTTTCCCCTCTATTTTTATACTTATTTCCAATAATTCCTACCCTTATAGTTATAGGATAATGATCACTACCTACTGTTGTTCTTTTATCAACCGGCCATTCACAGAGACCAGCTATATCATTTGATACTATTGTTAGATCTAATGTTGATTCCATCCCTGTTCTTAAATTAATTCTTGTACCCTCTCTCTCATTGATACATACTAATTTTTTTGTTTCCATCACTCCTTCTACAACCTGTCCATTTTTATCACTATTTCTCCACAGTGTACTTTTTGCATTGAAATCCCCACACCAAATTACTCTCCCCGCCAATCACAAAATCTAATGTTAGTTTTAACCAAGTTTCTTGCACACAAATTATATCTGGTTGAACTTCAAGTTCGTCAATATATCCTTTAAATTCCTGACCATTAGCTATCAGACTCCTAGCGTTCCATTGAAGTATTAACATACATCACTTGTTGCTTCCAACTTCTTATCCACCTCTAGTTTTTTATTTATTTCTTCCCATGTACCTTTCTTAAAACCCAAGAAATTTTTCAGCTCCTTTCACTATTATTTTAATCTTCTCGGTTTTGTGCTTAGCTTGATCAGTACAGTTGATAACATATGCTATGAATAAAACCAGATTTTCCACTGAGTACGAGACCTTATCTTCTGGTAGTATTTTGGGTTGCTGAATTGTTTCTTTTTTCCTGCTCCTTCACACTTTTTACAGCTTCAGCGTAGCTTATATTTTTGGATGTTTTAATTTGCACTACTTCTTTAGCCTTCTTCCTTACCTCACATTCTCCGTACGTAACCCTATGGTTTCCTCCACGGTTACAACATTTCTCTTCTACATTTTCCTTACATTCTTCAAATTTATGATCTCCACATTTTAGACATCTCTGCTTACCTTTACACACTGCCGCAATGTGTCCGTACCTTTGGCATTTATAACACCGAAGTGGTGGAGGCACATAGGATCTGACTTGGAAACTTATATATCCTATTTTTATATTCATTGGCAACTCTTTTCCTTCAAACTCCACTAGGATTGACATACTCCCCACTCTCTCACCGTTCACAGTTTTTAACAGCCTTTTCATATTATCCACCTTTGCTCCAACTAATTTTTTTTTAAGTTTTTCCAGATCCTCCTCTAGGGGGATCCCATATATCACACCTCTCATTTTTTTATTTTCTCCCAACAATTTTTTCTCCAGCACTTCTCTTTTACAAATGTTATCCACTTTGAAGGCCTTATTTTTTTGCTCTATATCCTTACATTCTATCAACAGGCTTCGGTCTCTCAAGATTTTTACCATTTCGACTTCTCCTATTTTCTTAATTTCCTTTGACACCCCTATTGGGCTGATTTTCTCCTGCCCTTCCTCATTCTTAAGTTTCAGAATTACTTTAAATTTCTCATTCACCACTTTTCTCCCAACTACCCTCTCCTCCTCTGAACTGCTTCCTTCTAGATCCCGTTTATTTCCTTGACTTTCTCTGACTCCCTTTCCGTCAACACCGACCCGGCCGGCCCGGCTCCGCACGGCTCGGCTCGGCTCTGTAAAAAATGTATTCCGTTTCCACCGGCCATGTTTGGTGTGCAGAGAGGAACGCCTCCTTGCGTTCAGGGGGAGCGAAGGGGGCGCTGCAAGCCACGCCTCTAGACTTTTGCGTCCTTGGAAAATAACGAAAGGAGAGAGCTATGGACAACGTTGGGTCCGTGTTGTTGCTATTTTTTAAACTTATTGGGATCTTCCTGAAGTTTCAGGAAGAAAGGCGCAGTGGAAGAAATGCTCAGGATGCTGCGATTGTTGCACGCAGAAGAACAGCTGTTATCCCCCGGAGATTTCATGCTTTACAGCGTCTTCAGCACGCCCTCGGCCAATCAGTGAACAGCAGCGAAGCTTACGTCACCAGTGCTGGCCGGGCTGGCTCTGCTGACCCTGCTCTGAAGCAGGACCTAAAATAGCAGCGCCAGCCCGGTTAAAAAGGTCGGTGGAAACGCAAGCAAAGCGAGCGGAGCCGGGCCGGCCGGGTCGGTGGAAAAGGGGCATAAATTGATTCTTCCTCGTCCTCTTCCTCTCCCTCTTCCCACTGGCGTCCACCCTTCATATTCCCCTTCTTCTTCCATATTCATCTCCATTTCCATCCGAACCATTCACATACCAGTTTATGCCATAAACCGCCTTTTCCACCATCCAATTTTTGTGTGATTTTGATCTTTCGTTCAAAATTCGTCAGTTTGTTCTTCCTTGCATTCTCCACGGCAGGCATCACGCCTGGAGCCGGGCTGGTCCGTAGTTCTCTAGATAAGAGGTAAACAAGCAGGCGTGTATTTTGCCACCTGGGCGGTGCGGAGCGGTGAAGAAACGCTGAGTGAATCGTATCTGATGGGGAAACGGTAACACCAGCATTGTGAGTAGTTTCTTCTTCTTCTGTGGATTGTAGGAAGCAGCAATGTTTTGCGTCATACTATGCATGAGCTGGGGATTCTCCGGAAGAAAAGATCCGTTTCCTCTGTTTACACCACAACGGAAAACGGTACGTTTCAGAAACGTCACACTCTGGAACTCGTTTTCAATCTGTGCCGTTTTCAGAGAAAACATTCGGTGGTTTCGTGTAAATGCTCACTGCAGACGCAACAAAACTCTTTCGTTTTCCCCCCGAAATCGTTGTCGTGTAAACGGGGCCTTAATCTCAATTTAAAACCATCCCGTTTAGAGTAGTAAGAGTAGTAAATTAGGACTAGAGTGTGGGTTTTAATGTCGTCAATGTTTTTAATGTTTTTATCTTTTTTATCTATTTATTAATGTCACATACTGTTTTTATTTTTTCTTTAATTATGTGAAGCACCTTGAAATGCCTTGCTGCTTAAGTGTGCTATACAAATACAATTTGATTTGATTTTGATTTGAAAACAGTCATCCCCATGGATACATTGATTAAACAAAAAACATGTTAAATTGCTTATTTTATTATAACTAATGCTGACTGGTTGTTTTGATTTGAAATAGTGTTTGGAACCAGTTTTTTGAAAAATGACCTAAGAGTGGTCTCCATGGATGCATTGATTAAACAACAACAACACACTAAATTGTTTAGTTAATGTTGACTAGTTGTTTTCATTTGAATTAAGCTTTGGAACCAGTTTTTTGAAAAATTACATGTAAAACTGTGGTCTCTGTGGATACATTGATTAAACAAGA
Organism: Poecilia picta; assembly: GCA_033032245.1. NCBI lineage: Eukaryota > Metazoa > Chordata > Actinopteri > Cyprinodontiformes > Poeciliidae > Poecilia > Poecilia picta. The sequence continues at coordinate 30,378,264 of CM065368.1, read as the reverse complement.
ACATGTTAAATTGCTTATTTTATTATAACTAATGCTGACTAGTTGTTTTGATTTGAAATATTGTTTGGACCAGTTTTTTCAAAAATTACCTGTAAAACAGTGATCTCCATGGATTCATTGAATAAACAACATGTTAAATTGCTTATTTTATTATAAGAAATGCTGACTACATTTTTTAGTTAATAAATTGCTTAGTTAAGGTTGACTGGTTGTTTTCATTTGAAATAAGCTTTGGAACCAGTTTTTTGAAAAAATACCTGCAAAACAGTGGTCTCCATGGATACATTGATTAAACAACCACACATTAAATTGTTTAGTTAATGTTGACTAGTTGTTTTGATTTGAAATAAATTTATGAATGAGTTTTTTGAAAAGTTACCTGGAAAACAGTGGTCTCCATGGACACTGTTATTAATTCTTCAAGTACTTCCTCATGTCTATGCTTTTATTTTGAAGTGGTTCCTTTTATTGGAAGGAGGTTTGTTCCGTTTATTTCTTCTTCTTGATGTTCAGTTGATCTGTTTGCTGTTTACTGTTGAGGCTGGTGCTGCAGTCATTGATGATAAACTGCTTCAATGTATTCGCACCGTTCTTCAGTAATTCTAGTAAACCATTTAAACACCCTGATGACCAGTGTGCTTTCTGACCGAGGCCCTATTGTGATCAGTTAGGAAAATCCAGCAACAGAGGTCAAAATCCTCAACAGACACATTGATTAAAAAAAACACACGTTTAATTGTTTAGTTAATGTTGACTAGCAGTGATTCTTTAGAATAGGGACAAAACAGGTCCTATCCAAATCAGTAATTTCCCGGTTGGGATGAATAAAGTACTTCTATTTATTCTATTCCATTCTAAAGCACAAAATTTGAATAAAATATACACAAAATATAATTTTTTTTTTTTTTCAAATATCCGACTAAACTAACCTGGGTCATGTGAGCACAACAATGTATATTTTCCTGGCCTTTGCTAAATATGTTTTTATTTTAAACATTGTAGTAGGTGGCTGGTGCCTGTAAAATCCCTTGTCCAGGAGCAGAACTCAACACATTATAATAGTTTAAAACAATGAAAGAAATACTAAAATTATATATTGTGACAATTAAGTATAAGTAGTCATAAATAATTATAAAAGTATCAATACATTGAATTTAAAATCATTTTTATATATTTTCCAACTCCATTGAAATTTGTCCCTAGCTTTTGTCAACACCGTCAGACATAAAAAGAATGTCAAAAAATCAGGCATCATAGGGGGGCACCAGAACATCTAAGGACCCCATGACCACTTCCCTTCTCTTCCTAAGAGGGCTATTTAGCTTTGGTTAGCTTGCGTTATTCTTTAGTTTTTTCTTCTGTTTTATTCCTAAGTTGCTTGTCAACACCATAACTGACCATTTACAAAACTTTGATGACATTTTGTGAAATAAAGGCTTAATTTTAGTTTACTGTAAAGATTTCATGGACCTGATGAGCTACAATATGGCCTCCTTCAGAATAACTATATAAATTTAGGTAGTTTTGTATTTTGTCAACTCCATCAGATGTCAAATCCATCAGAGTTTTTGTGACTCTTTCAGTGGAATTGTTGACAAATCTCACTTAAATGTGCAGTTAATTAATTTTAATGTATTTTACATAAATTGCATTACTTCACATATACCAAGTTTTATTTTTATTCACTAGTTTGTCACCACGTTCAGTTTTGTGTCAACTCCATCATGCACTGTCAACTCTGTCAGATGGACATTTTGTTGTTTTTTGTTTTAAATGTTATTTTTGTTTCTTGAAAAGCACTTGTCTGTAAAAATTAGTAAAACATCACTAATACGGTCATTAAAAAATTATTCTATACTTATTTTTTTGTCAGATGGTGATGACAATGTTCAGGCTTAGGTTGATTAAAAATGTAATTTTTAAAAAAATGTTGCAGCTGGGTGCCTGCACGTTGGCACCTTTACATTTCCGAAAAATTATTTGTCATATTTGCATACATAAGGTTGAGAAATAATTAAAGAAAATTGGGGAAAATTAAAACCAATTGTGTCCCTATTCTCAAAAATCACTGACTAGTTGTTTTCATTTGAAATAAATTCGTAAACCAGTTTTTTGTAAAATTACCTGGAAAACAATGGTCTCCATGGATACATTGATTAAACAACAACACACTAAATTGTTTAGTTAATACTGGCTAGTTGTTTTGATTTGAAATAATTTTGGAACCAGTTTTTTGTAAAATTACCTAAAAAACAAGTGGTCTCCATGGATACACGGATTAAACAACAACACACTTAATTGCTTAGTTAATGCTGACTAGTTGTTTTGATTTGAAATAAGTTTTTAAACCATTTTTATGAAAAGTTACCTGGAAAACAGTGGTCTCCATGGATACATTGATTAATCAACAATACACTAAATTGCTTAGTTAATGTTGACTAGTTGTTTTCATTTGAAATAAGTTTGGAACCAGTTTTTGAAAAATTCCCTGAAAAACAGTGGTCTCCATGGGTACATGGATTAAACAACAACAACACACTTAATTGCTTAGTTAATGCTGACTAGTTGTTTGGTTTTGAAATAAGTTTGGAACCAGTTTTTGAATAATCCCCTGGAAAACAGTGGTTTCCATGGATGCATTGATTAAACAGACTACATTTTTTAGTTAATAAATTGCTTAGTTAATGCTGACTAGTTGTTTTGATTTGAAATAAGTTTTTTAATCATTTTTGTGAAAATCTATGGAAAACAGTGGTTTCCATGGATGCACTGATTAAACAACAACACACCCAATTGGTAAGTTAATGCTGACTAGTTGTTTTCATTTGAAATAAGTTTTGGAACCAATTTTATAAAAAGTTACCTGGAAGCACAACCCTTTTAGGGTGCGTTCACAGTGACCCAATTCCGATTTTTTTTTTTTTTTTTTTTGACGTAATGTGACCTGTATCTGATCTTTTCATGGCAGTGTGAACAGCACAGGTCGGATTCATTTTCGAATGTGATCCATATCCGATACGTATCCAATTCAAATGCGACCTAACATTCAGGTCGCATTCATCCGAACTGAACGTCACTGATTCTTGACAAATCTCACTATTCTGCGTCCTGATACGTGCAAGAGGCAAGAAAAACAACTATGATGGACTATATGAGGATTAAGTTGTTAATAAGCTGCTCCGGCCAGACAAAAACTTCAAATATGTAAGCTAAGCTCCACCGTTGGCCTCCATGTTTACTTCCGCAAACACTGAGCTCTTCTTCTTTTTATGGCGGTTGGCAGAACACTGAGAACGCTGACGCTTTTGCGCCATGTAGTGTGCATGCAGGACACTTTCAGGTCGTTTGCCCGTTTACACTGCAGAACTCATATAGGTCGCATTTACTAGCAGTCTGAATGGCGCCGGCAAAAAAATTGGAATTGCCAAAAAATCGGAGTTGGGTCACTTCAGGCTGCAGTGTGAACGCACCCATGGAGACCTTCGTCCTCGACATGGCCGTCATAGATTCAAGGCCCAGTGAAAACCTTTGCATTATCCCCTCCCACTCTCTTTTCTATCCACTAGAAACAATAAACCTTTAAAAAAAGAACACACAGTTGTTTGACAGATCACCGTCAACTTCTCAACCAAAAATTACTGATGTGCTACAAAGGCAGCCTGATAATAGAAAGCGTAGCAAAGAAAATATGACATGGTTGAACAAAACATGATGCCGATAAGAAAGGCTGATTTTGAGGGCTGTTGTGGCTTGAAGAACTTAATAGCACAGAGTTTTAACATTCCTCCAAGATCACAGATTGTACTTTTATATGAATATCTCTTTGTTTCACAAAAGGATCAAGTGTTTCACATATTTTATTCTTTTCATCTTTTATTTTTCTATTCAGCAACTTCCAAAGTTCTATTTTATAAATGAGTCTAAGTTTAATATTGTGACAAAACTGCAATGTTTTTTGTTTAATCCTAATTAATTATCCTAACTAATTAATTGTTTAATTAGTATTTATTTATTTTGTCAGCTGACACAACCTAATGTTAAAATCTAACAATTTAATATAATCAATATTAAATAAATCTAGTCAGATCAAACAAACATGGACTACATTCACAATCATTTATTCATATTTCAGTTTTCACTCTAAACATTGCTTTTGATTTTTGTGAAGCTCTATGTAGATACTGAGGTAGTTGTACTGCTTTTTTTGTTGTTTTGGTTTTTTTTTAAAGAAGACCGGGATGACAAGCAGGAAGAACCCCTTTTGCTTCCAGAAGACTCCACACCTATAGGGACCTCCCAACATCGCATGGTAGGCTTTGGAAGAAGATGCCGCTCCCTTGACATCTGCGTCCTGCATAACCAGAAAGAGGACCAGGGAGAATGAAGCTGAAGACATGACGATGATTTGATCAGAAAGTCTCCTTCTGTCCACTTTTGTTCAGGCAGAAATGAATAAATTATTATGTGTTGATTCTGTAGTGTGACTGAGACAAGATGACAGCACTGGGCTGAGGAGAGAAGACGCAATGGATGGAGGATTCTAACATTAACATTCAATAAACTTCAAACTTTTCATCTGTGTCTACAATTGTTGCTTGTGGAAATGTTTCACACGTAACCATCATGACATTGATAAATCATTTCAAAGCCTTTTTCACAAATGTGACATTTATTTTAAATTATTCAATTAAAAAACTTGTACTAAAGAGGTTAGACCAACTTGGTTAGCAGTGTTAAAATATGTTTTAATTCGGTTTTCAGCCATTATTAATCCAAATATTTCTACTGCTTTTAACTCACTTTGATGCTAAATAATAAAAGTCCTTCTTTATGTTTAGTTTTTCTGCAAACACTGAAAGTTTTTTTTTTTGTTACATCTTCAATGTCTATCCTAAATATTTTCCTTTTTTGAAATATTGTAACGCAGTTTGTTTGAAACTGAGTGAACTGCATTCCTCCATACCTTGTCCGTTTCTTGCTGGAGCGCCACTGAATCCCCCCACAGACAGTAAGGTTGAGGACAGCACTCCCCCTGGTGGTCATAAGTAAAATAGGACAAATGCTTTTATGACTCCCACACTGGGGTAAATATACGCCACCTACTGACGTCTGACAGCAAAACCTAGGAGCGGGTGGGGAGACGGTCACCGTGCTTCTTCTTGTATTAGTAGTCAGCGCTGCTGCCTAGTGAAAGTCAGCACAAATGGCCCCAGACTGCCGCTGTCACGTCGGCCTGGACCTGCTCTCGTCTTCCGGCCTCCTTCGCTGAGAGAATGAAAGGATGGCGGAGCGGCGCTTCGCCGGGGACCACGAAGTGCTGACGGATGCTGCGGCAGCGACTCGCCGGGCTGAACGGAAGCACCGTGACGAGATGAATTCATCGGAGGATGCCGAGGACCTGTCTCTGGAGGAGATACTGAGGCTCTACAGCCAGCCCATCAACGAGGAGCAGGCATGGGCGGTGTGTTACCAGTGCTGCCAGACGCTGGCGACGACCCACCGGGGTAGAGGGAGCCCCGCTGGCGCTGCCGCCGCCGCCGGAGCATCTGGGCGGCGGCGGCGGCGGCGGCGGCTCCGCGGAGGATATCTGGACCGGGGGATGTTAGGATACAGAGAGACGGCTCGGTGAGGATGGACCAGCGCGGCTGTGAAGGTAAAAGAGGCGGTTGTTCATGACAAGCCAGCCCAATTAAAATTCATGAAGGGCTCAGCTGGTCAGGAAGGTCCGAAATCAATCCACCTTCTTGTCGCCTGTATCATCACAGGTTTATTAAAATGAGGCGCAGGCAGGCCTATAACAATAGTTGGGCTAATAGGCTCACACAAAGCCTATTTCACACTACTTCTTATTGTTTCTCAACCTTCCCTCCCCTCCCAGTTTGGGCTCATTGGGGATGAAAACAACACCCACCAGGCTATCGGGCTCCATTACTCTGCTCCTTCTGAGGTCTGACACACAAAGGGATCTCGGACCTTTGCTGCTCTCACTCTTAGTGCGTTTTCACTGATTTCCACCAAGCCTGTTTCTCCTCATCCTCCCCACGTGTGTGTTCCCGCCAGGCTTTTCTAGGAGCCTCCTTGCACGCTTTGCCACCTCGTATCAGATCAGGCTGATCATCATGTTGCTTTCATCTGATTAGATGAAGCAATTAAGAGCTGAGCTGATCGGATTGAGGTGGCACATGGAATGATGCTTCCGTGTGGTGATCGAAAGTACATTAATGTTGCAACATTTCTTAGGTAAAAACTGGTTTTCAAGCAAACAAGTCGCAGTGAGTAGATAGATGTTGGGTGTGTCTCTCGTCAAACTAAAGCAAGACATTTTTTATGTGTTCCCAGAGTGCACACTAGACTGAATGCTAAGTAAATGCCTATCAGTCTTAATGGCTTCCAAAGGCCCAAGAGATGAGTTGTGAACCTGTATAATATACATATGGCTGAGCTAACAGTGCAGCCTTTGGCTCAATGGATGCGCCTCATGTCTTGTGTAAGCGACTTGGTTTAGCAAATCTGGAAGGCACAGCTGGGATGATGATGCTGTTGGCCTGTAAGTCTATATGAGTAGAATGAATGGGCTATTTTTAGATGCGAGGAAGGAACCATTGAAGAGGGGAGTGCAACGTTGTTTCCTTGTTGCATAATAATGCAAAATAGACACCTGTGTAAAATTTATTTTTTGTCACATTTGGAGTATTTGCTCCCTTGCAGATTTCTTCTGTTTTTTAAATGTTTTTTTTTGTACATGTTTTCAGATCAAGAAACACATTTTAATATTAAAGATGAGTTGAGTAAACACAAAAAGCAGTTTCAAAATGATAATTTATATGAGGGAAAACAAGTGATGCAGGCCAACCTGTACAAGTAATTGCCCTCTGAACCTAATGACTGCTTCGGCCGCCCTCTGTGGCACCATCTGCTCTCAAGCATTTCATTAGCAATGACTCTAAGGAGTAATGATGACCCACTAATCTATGGAGAATTGTTTTAATATATTCACACTGGGGAGTTTGAAATGCCACACCACTTTCACTAGGCCTCCCAAAAACCTTAATGTAGTTGTTTTTGAGGCATTCATTTTCTTATTTGTTGGTGTGTACCAAATCATCGTTTCAAACCACAAGCCTCCAGGCCTGCAATTCTTAGATTTGTCAATTGTCCATTAAATTAAATGCAAAACTGCCTCACTAGCATGCAGTCAAGCTCTTCAGAGCTCTGCTAATGAGCTAATATTGAACCCAGGTGTGCTGAAGCAGAGAGACATCTGAAAGTTGTAGGACACCAACCCTTGAGGAATGAAGTTTCAGACCACTGACTTAAGACCAGGAACTGACTGCTGAATGTTCACCTTTAGGATTTTCTGTTATTGCAGAATTAATGTTCCATCGATTATGACAAGTCTTGAAGAAGCAAAGCAGTCTCACACCATCACATTACCACCATGTTTGACTGATAATATTACAGTTATTATAATATTATATTATACTGTATATTTATTTTCTAAAATGCTGCTTTATTCCGATGTAGCAGTATGCACACCTTCCAAAAGATTTCACTGTGGTCTTAATAGTCAAATATATTTCATGGGGAAATGTAACAGGCCCCTGATCTATTTTTGGTCAGAAGTGGTTTTCACTTCTTTACAAGCTCTCCAATGGTTGCCAGGTGTTTCTTTATTTTTATTGTTGCATCAATAACTTGGAGACAAACTACAGTGTTTCAGACTTAGTTCTGCTTTTTTGTGACCTCCTGAATGAGTCGTCAGTGCAACATTGGAGTAATTTTGGCAGGCAGGCAACTCCTGGTAAGGTTGACAGCTGTTCCATGTTTTTTTTTGTTTCCCATTTGTGGGTAATGACTCTCACCGTTGTTGGCTGTAGTCCCAAAGCCCCAGTGGCTCTGTAACCACTTCCAGGCTGACAGAATACAACAATGTTTCTCGTCCGTTCTTCAATTTCTGTAGATAGGCAAACCCTGGACAGGTCACCATTTCACCAACGTTGCAGTCACCTCAAAGTTGCAGTCTAGTGATAAGAGTGTAAGATGATGAATGGATGGATGGATGGATCTATCGCTTACTCTATTTGGTCGTCAGCGACATTACACATTCATGTTAAGTTTTTTTTTTTTTAATCTCAATATTTGCATTTATATTTTCATCTCTAGACTCTCACTTTTTAGATACTTTATTCCACACCACCCTCATGATATTCTAGTCTTCCTCCTAATAAGTAGAGTTAAATTTTGATGGAACGTGTATCAATGAAATCTGTTTCTTGCATAAGTAGTTGTTCTAATTGCCACTTATTGACAGTCTTCAGTAGTGCTGTGCTGTTCTTCCTCTACACAGCAACTTGGCTAATCAGACTCAGTCGTGTACATAATTAGACAAACCAATATAGAGTGCTGCTAGGTGTTTTAAATCTCTCATTTGCTAAGCTGACCTTTGTTCATATTCAAAACGACATATTTTAGACCTGGACGTTGACCAAAATTTCCTTTAGTGCTGTGAAGAACTCTTTCCAGTCCTATACTACTCTTATCTTATTTTTGCTTCTTGTTTTGTTCCACTTAAATATTTTAGGTTTTAAATTGTTTTTTTAATATCAAATAGAAATATACTGTTGTTTGTTTTACTTATTAAAGGAAGAAAGCAATCAAAACTACTCTTTCCTTATGTGATAAACCAAACATTTGTACCAAAACCACTTCGGAGCACTACATCTATACTTTCCAAATAATTCACTAGAGATAAAAAAACATATTTTGATGAAGGAAATGACTATATTCCTATATTTCTAAATATATTGCTAACCACATATCACTGCTGCCACCAAGTGTTTTGGAGAGGAAATACTCTTTCCTTTGGTCTTCTCTGCTGCTGAATGACCAATCATTTTTGCTAATAACATTTTTTTTTATGATTCAGTTGTGGTTTATTTTTTCAAACTGGGCCTTTTGTATTTAATCTTGTTAATATTAATTTCTGATGATGTGAAACATTTATACTGTGACAAAAAGCAAACACTGAAGAAATCTGAACGGGACCAGATAGTTTTCCTGGTCACATGCACTTTGTGTTATGTCGATCCAAATAATATTTAGCAAACATATTATAAACTTTCTTCTAAAGACAAAGATACGTAGATCTTCACCTGACAGCAGTGTGGCCTGTAACCCGCTGATTCAAGTCGATGTCCTGATGATGTCACTGACAATGTGGTGATGCATTACTGTCTGTTATCAGACAAAGAAGTTATTTGTTCGGAGGAACATCTGTCAGCTGCTTGTTTGGTCATGAAGTAAACGATGTAGCCTGGAGAAGTTGCTAAAGTGTCTTTCTTTTGAAGGAGGAACATTCATCCCATAAAGGTTCTTGGAAAGAGTTGCATCATGGATCACATGCAAACTGATGAAATGATTAGAATGAAAGAAATTTGAACAAATAACGCAGGTTTAGTTTGCACAAAGACATGAACAAAGCAGGGAGGTTTGACTGAAGGAGTTTAATGAGAAGCATAGAAAAATGCACTAGAATTAACATTAAAAAAAATTGCGGTTTGTTTACGCAGAAGTACTTTAAAGGCACTTTTTTCTTTTTCTTTTGCTATTTCTTTATTTACTTACACATACGGAATACAGACTCTATTATTTATTAGTCTTCTTTATCTGGGACCTGAGTTCAAATTTTGTACCACAAGCAAGCAATTGTGAAATGGCATGACAATAAAAATCCTGGCTCCCTTTTCAATTTGCACTAATAATGTGTTTCAAAACAAGCCATTAAAATATGGGTATTATATGAAACTTAATCTGCACTGCATGTTTGGTTGAAGGATGCAATCTGAAAATGAACTCCATCTTTCCTGAGAAGTTGGAATATAAGTTGGAGAAATGAATAGAAATGCCCTGAAAATTCGAGTTGAGACAGACCTCATCCATAATCTCAAAATCAAAAATGGACATACTTGCATGTATGAAGTTTTGATATCTGCTGGAAAATTGTGATATTTTTATTTATACATCTTTAATACACAACACCCAATCTTAGAAAACACATTACCATGTTTTAAAATGACACAGTGCAACAAAATACATTGCTAGCTTTTATTGCCAGCTTGCTAGTTAGCCCAGAGTTCATTGAGCACAGAGATTTGCAAACTCGAGCCTGGAGCATTTATGTTAGGTTTGGTGTCATTTTCTGGTAGTAGTTCCAACTTTAAAGTCATGTGAACCACCATGACTTGTACTTATTATTTATTTATTATTATTTATATCCATATTGGGAGTTCAAAAATGTTCACTATTCTTTTATAAGGCATTTCTGTTAAGAAAAAGCAAAATCAGTTGACTTGCAAATCAGCATGCTCAGTGGCTGGGCCAACTGCTAGCTAGCAATACAAGCTAATATCAATTGTTTTGAAGAAGCTTATCTTTTTTTTTTAATCTTGGTGCTCATTAGCTCTATAACAGTTAATTTATTCATGCTAATCTAGCAAATAATTGTTTCAAACACAATGGAATCTGCCTAAAGCTGTTGTAGATATGCTTTCATGAATAATTCAGTGACCACCCAGTGTTGGCTTTCTTGCTGTGAGTTTGCATTTGGGTTTGAGCTTACACGGCTTTCTTGTTTGCCCTGCAGGTAAATACAGCCCTTCCACAACAACTGAGGTGAGTAACTTTTCTGTTATCCTGTCGTAAATATGTTCCTACACCCTCATGTACCTACAGAAGTTTGGTCAGTATTATGCGAATGTACTTGTTTTTGAAGTTTTGCAGCATCTGCGATGGGCTGTAAAAGGAACAATGGGATGTTGAAACGATAAATGTGTGAAATGATAAGTGTGTGGCTGTTGAGGGATATTTTAAATGGCTGCCTTAACCACTAATGGCGTTGTTTCCATTATATTGACACTGCAGAGTTGTAAGTAGAAAGTGCATTTGCTGGTTACATGTGCAACAGGAGCAGTTGCATTAGGAATAGGAGAAATGTTGGTACTGCATCTATGTAATAAATACTTTTTATGTCTACTGAAAGACTAAAATAAAACTTTTATGAATTTGCCCTCCTGTCTGAAAAAATGTGCTGATATAGAGTTTAGAGTATATAACTGGAAAATATACCTTCTTGACTGACACACCTAGTAAAGACAAATTAATGTTATTTTATAACAGTTCATTAATTTTCTTTAGACAAAATGTAATTAATCTAAAACAGTGGCTTTTCTAAGCAAGCTGTCTAAAACCAGCAGATTTGTGGGAAATTTAAACTTGTTTCCAAAAACATTAAATAAAATGACCAAAATAAGTTAACCTTCTGCCTTCCTGGTCAGTTACTTTGAATCAAACTTTGAGTTTTTGCTATCAATAGTGAAAAAACTGAGCTTTGTTATGCACTCAGTATGTCATTATAGTTTTAGTAGAAAGAACGGTCTGGTGTACTTAATTTAAATCTTACTTTTTCTTTTTTTTTAATTATCCAAACTTTCAAAATGTTTTCAAATCCAAGCCAAAACTTGACCAGGAAAAGTCAAACTAAGTGATAGGAAACCCCCCCCCCCCAGTGTTTAAATTGAATAAACTTTTAATATAGCACATGGTAGTTTTATTTATTACTACAAGCTTATCTGCTGATTTTTTTAATTATTTTTTTTATTTTTACGAGACATAAGTTATTCGGATAAGGAGTACGGATATTTCTTCCTTGTAATTAGAGCCCCAGCTGGTATTTCTGATTAACTAGTTAGGAATCTCACCCACTAGGGCCTCCTGCTCAATAAGAGCTAATTAAAATTAAACTAATTAAAAGGCGTCATAAATCTGTCTTACTTCCAATGTGCTGGTAAAGTCTGTGCTAATTGCTTCCGAAATTACAGTATTTATTGGTGTTTGCGGTGGTCATTTTTTATGGGCATTTTAAGAATGTCAAATCAAGATTCGAGTCAACATTCTGCAGCAGCATCACAACGGGCAAAAACACCTTAAAATCGTTTACATCTCTAACCAGTCAACAGAGAATATGACAAATTCATAACATTTATTGTCTCTTCCTGGTTCCACGTGGACAGTGTACAGAAACCTTCCGGTTGAATCTAGATAAAGAACTTCTGCGTAACAGATGGGCAGCCGGTAAATAACTTGGGCGCACACGCTTCCACCCCGCTGGAGAAGCAGTGAATGTGAAACTGCATAGACAAATCCCCACTAAGCAGCTTTGCACCAGAAATCAGTTCTCACAATGCCTCGTTCGTGGCAGAATGGCTGACGAAAACTACGCTGGCAAGTCGGCGGAGTTGCTCGATGCTTGACAGCGCTGAAGGCATTTGGCTGGCAGAGAGAGTGGAATCCACCCAAAGCTGGATGAACAGGAAGACCTGTTTAGACTGAGCTGACACACATTATCTGCACATGGCTTAAAACAGCATGAACACATGCAAAGTGATGCTGCATGTCAGATGATGTTTTTTTTTTTCTCCGTAGCATATGAGCCGGGTTCACGGATGCAGTCGGGGTACATAAGGCCCTTTGTCTGGTAATCACTAGAGCTTCTGTTTATTAATGAAGAAAAAAAATCTTCATATTAATCAGTTTTTCATTTAATCAGAAATACGTGACAGTTATTGTTTCCGGTTTTTAGCGGAGATGTTGTTGCCGACACTGTTGACACTTCACAGGCAAATATGTGCTTGGCATGCATTTGTAAGAGGGCTGAAACGATTAATCGGATTTTATCGAAATAGCCATTGACTAATTTAGCAATCGATTAATTGTTAGCTACAGTTTACAGACTGTGAAACATGCTGAAAGAACAACAGCTGTTTAAGGTTCACCTGGTTCAAGTTGTGTTGAAAAAAACCCTCCTTTAAAGCATATTTTGCTCTCCAATTATTAATCCAAAATATAATCACCAGATCCACCCTATGCTGAAGTTATGAAGTTAGATATGGTGAAGTTTGTTTTAGCTGCAGGCGAATCCTTTGCTACAAATGACGTGTTGTATTTTAGACAATAAAATGTTTGTTTTCTTGTTTAAAAAAGGAATTAAATTATTTGTTTGTTTGTGTCTTTTAATGTATTTCTGATGTTAATATATCTGCAGCATGTGCTATTTGTTTTTATCAGATTAATCAATTAATCGTCAGAAATGATCAATAGGTTAATCAATCGCCTAAAAGTAAAACAGTAAAGATAGCTCTGATTGTTTTCAGTTCTCCTCTATGCCAATACTTTGTGGGACAATCTTTTGCTGCAGTTACCACTAAACAAGATTTTGCGGGGTTTTACTTCAGCTGGCTTTGAACAGCTACAGATTTGACTTTGACTGGACCTGACATATATCTGACAAGTTGCCCTATTGCTGCTTTGTCATGTTTTCATGTTACCCTCTACACAATGTTCTGCATATTCACCAAAAGGTTTGTTTTGGTCTCATATGTTTTTGTTTTGTTTTGGTAAAATCCATTGAATTTTGTGATTGTGAGGTGTCACGTCAAGTCAAGTGTACTTTATTGTCAAAGATCTATGTTACAAGGTTAACACAGAAGTTTGAACTTGTGTTTATCCAATGTGCAGTTAAACTAAACATATAAATAAGACATTGACAGTAACCTCTCCCCCCGCCCCCCACACACTGCAATACACTGCAATAAGAAGACAATAAGGCAATAAGAAGAATATATAGATGGACAATAAATACACAATCACACACACACACACACAGTTCAATTAGAAGACTAACATACTGATGGACAATAATACACACACACACACACACACACATGTTTGCGCAGCTATCTTTGTAGGGACTTTCCATTTACTTCCATTCATTTCTACAGCCTAAACCTTACCTTTACCCTTTTCCTAACCCTAACCATCACATACCTAACCCTAACCAAAACTCAATTCACACCTTAGTCCTAACTCTGACCCGTGACCCTAAAACAGGGTTTCCCCTTGTGGGGACCAGGCTTCAGTCCCCACAAGGAGCAATTGATCCCCACAATGTTGTATATGTCAGGAAAATCGTCCCCACAAGGTATTATAAACAAACACACACACACACACACACACGCACACACACACACACACACACACACACACACACACACACACACACACACACACACACACCACACACACACACACACACACACACACACAGCAGCAGCAGAAGTGCAATCAGTGGACATACAGGTAATGTGAGGTAATGCTGATGCTGTATCCAAGGTGCAAAGAGTAAAGTGCAAGTGGTGTGTGAAAGAAATGTTTATGAAATGTTCTACAGTGTTCTTGAAATTTTTTAGTTTACTACAATGTGCTGATGAGTCTAATGGCTTGTGGAAAGAAGCTGTTTCCCAGTCTGCTTGTGCGACACTGCAAGCTGCGGTAGCGCTTCCCTGATGGTAGTAGGGAGAACAGTTTGTGTGCTGGGTGAGTGGGGTCTCTCATTATGCTCATTGCTCTCTTGGAACAGTGTGAAGTGTATAGGTTGGTAGAGGTGATCTGATTATCTTTTCTGCGGTCCTCACCGCCCTCTGGAGTTCCTTCTTGTCTGCAGCTAGACAGCTGCCGTGCCACACAGAGAGGCTGTGTGACTCGATGGAACCCCTGTAGAAGATTGTGAGAGCAGATGTGGGGAGGTTGGCTCTTCTTAGCCTTTGCAGTAAGTGGAGTCGTGTCTGAGCTTTTTTGACCAGGGAGATGGTATTTGTAGTCCATGTGAGGTTATCTGTGATGTGCACTCCAAGGAACTTTGTGCTTTTCACAGACTCCACAGCACTGCCATTGATGATGAGTGGGATGTGAATTGGTTTTTCTTTCCTGAAGTCCACAGTTATTTCTTCTGTTTTGTTGACACTGAGTCGCAGATTGTTTCTCTCACACCAATTGATGAGTTGATGCATCTTCTCTCTGTACACTGAGTCATCGTTGTCTCTGATAAGGCCCACCACTGTCGTGTCATCTGCAAATTTTATGATTTGATTTGTTTTAAATCTGGCACTGCAGTCGTGGGTCATCAGTGTGAACAGAAGGGGAGATAGCACACATCCTTGTGGCAACCCGGTGTTTATGATGTTGGTCACTGAGGAGTTGTTTCCAACTCTGACTGTCTGTGGTCTGTTTGTTAGAAAGTCCAGTAGCCAGTTGCATAGTGAAGTGCTGATGCCTGTTGAACTCAGCTATTCACCAGATGTTGGGGGATGACCGTGTTGAATGCAGAGCTGAAGTCAATGAACAGCAACCGTGCGTAACTGTTTTTGTTCTCCAGATGAGCCAGGCAGAGGTGAAGTGCTGTTGCTATGGCATTGTCAGCGGAGAGCTGAAAACGATGTGAAACAGTTTAGGAAGTATGAATACTTTTTCAGGCCAGACAAAGAAGGTAAAAAGACAAACTGAAGTAGTGGAGGATATTTATTTAGAATATTTAGGAGCTCATTGTGTAGGCGTGGTAAAAAGAAACAGAGCAGACGTGACTCACTCATATGACAATGGGTCATGGCAGCAGAGTCAGGAGTCAGGAGGACTCCTGACTCCTGACGCTAGCTAAAGCTAAAGTTAGCTAGTTAAAGCTAAAGTTAGGGTGAAGTTAGCTAGCTAAAGCTAAAGTTAGGGTATGAGCAGCTAAGTAGGGAAGTGTCTGTGTCTCAGTCTGAATGATTAACAATCCAAAACTTTGTGTCGGTGTCTCCCTAGAAATATGTCTTTGACACTCAATCAGCCCGCTGTAGCTGATATAGTTTATGTCTTCTTGGCTGTGATGGTAGAAGTCCATGAACTACCGACTGCGTATCCAGAGAGTTTTTTTTGGTGGTCTTTTCAACAAAAGAATTCTCCTTCTTGAACTGGTTCGGTCCGTATGCCTTCGAACTTTGGTGCTTTCTTGAGAGCCGACACCCGTTTCCACCAGTTTGGGGAACTGAGCACGCGTTGCCAACAGTGGGTGATATGAAACGCACTAGAAGAGCATAGTAGCAAGATGGTGGCAACTTTTCCATGTTGTTTTAGTCAGAACAAAAGGTAATCTGTTGTACAGTCTTTTTAAAGAACTTTGGGATAAAGATGAGTTTTGGAATAGTCCTGAAATCAAAAACCATATCTGATAGAAAGACATCTTAAACCCAAACTGTTTGATCTGGTTCTTCCTTGACATGATGGACGTTGCTGCCTCTGCTAATCTGCAGCCATGCCAAATCCCCTTTGGTTAACATCCCAATTCCCCCCTCTTTCATTCTTGTTGTCTTTCTTTTTTCCTTCACCCCTTCCTCTTTTCCATCCCATCATTCCGCTTGGTTGCTTGCGAGCCTGGGAACCAGTCGGGGGAGAATTTCAGGGTTGAATGTTTGGAGTCACGAGGATTTGCTCTTACATCCTTTGCAGTTGGTTCGAACTTGAGTCTCAGAACCATCGAAAAGGATTTGGAGCGGCTGAGGAAAAGGACAGATAAGAGACAGGAGTCTGAAAATCTAGTTGCCCATCACTAAGCACCATTCACTGCTGTGGGCAGGGCAGCACAGCTGCCAAATCTATCATGCTGTCATCTTTGTGTTGATTTTCCCCTGAGGAAACCCAGCTGGGATGTAGTAATTGGAAAAAAGAGCTCACATGACTCCTCCCCCCTCGCTTTGCCTTTGACCTTTACGTCTCAAACACACTCTCACCCACACAACACTCACACCACTGCTTGTTATGATCGTTCCTTCCCTTGATGTCTCACCTTTGTCTTTGGCCTCACCGATAAATTAGCTTGTTTTCAAGCCATTATTCACCACTTTATTAAAAACTGCCTCCTGGCGTATTCACAACATAAAAGCTCTTTAATATTTTACTCTGTCACTGCAGCACACTATTTCTCACGCTGCCATTTGTTTCCATTAGTGCTTTATATGTTGTCCCTTCCCTTCCCAGTTATTTCTGAGCGCTTAGGGCTGCAAAATAATCCCATCTGTGATTTCTCACTCTTGTCCTTTGTCTTCTCTGGCAGTACTTGCTTTATCCACCGTGACTCTTCAATTCCACCAAGACAGACTTCTAAAATGAAGCTAGCGTACAAATGTACTTCCAAACTGAGTAATAGTATTGGTGTTTTACTGTTTTATGTTTTATTTAGAGAACAGGTTATCCTACATTTTGAATCGATCATTTATTATCTGCAACAGAGAAAAAAAACTATGTAAATTAGTTATAATGACACTCCAGGTTATTTTCTTTTTTTATTTGTTGAAATATTAAGGATATTACACCAAAGCTTGATATCACCACAAGGCGACAGTTCCAGTCTATGATCAATTTCAAAGTTCCTCATCTTTAGCATTTCCATTTACAATTACAAAATCAAAACAAACAATAAAAACAAGACAAAACAAAAAACCTTTAGAACAAAAAGAAGATACAAAGGGGAGACATTACTTGGATGTGCAATGTGTGTAACATGGATCAATAAAATAAATTCTGTCAGTATGCACTATATATTTGTATATTCTGTTTCTACTGGGGTACAGTCATCATTGTTTACATTTCAATATTAAATATGTAATTTTTAAATATTTAAATGATTATTTTTTTTATAAATATTTTCAGCTATAAGGTTGTCATCTCTAAACAAAGTAAATCTATGATTTAAAAAAGTAACAAATCAAGGGGAATAGAGTAACACCAATCAAAGAGAAGAACGTTAAAAACACAAAGAACAGAAAACATGTTTAAATACAGAGGGATTAACAAGGCAAAGCCTATAAAACAAAAGCTAAAGAGAACATGAGAAAACCTGCTGAGTAATAATAATAGAAGGATTGAAATATAAATGACAAGAAAGTGGCCAAAATACAAATATGAATGACTGAGGATTGAGACACACATCCTACGGGTGAGAGGTGTGCCCAGGAACCTAAGAGTCATGGTTTTGAACTGTGAGACAGAAATCTCGGAACAAACTCGGGGAAAACATGAAATATCCACTCTGCAATTAAAACCGGGAGATAAATATTTGGCACATTCCTATGGTGTTGCTGTGTTCTTCCCCTGCAGGTCATTGAGTCTCTGGGCATCATGATCTACAAGGCTCTGGACTTCGGTCTGAAGGAAAACGAGGAGAGGGAACTCAGTCCTCCGCTGGAGCAGCTCATCGACTTCATGACCAACTCAGCCGAGGCCGAGAAGGAAGCCTGCCTGGACGAAGGCTATGAGGCCACAGAGGAAGAGGACGAAACGGACGACAGCCGTGGCAGCATCTGCGGCGTTCACAGCTACAGAGATATCCTGAAGGTCAGCAGAAAAACGAATCCAAAGTGTTTCAGATACATCAGTTTCATTTGTGGAGGACATTGCAAAAGCTTTGGTAGCTGTTATTTACTATTTTAAGAAAATACTTTATAACAATGTTGACATTTGACATTTCAAACTGTTTTTATCAGCTTTCAGTTCTAGTTTAGCACTTAGTCGTTCCATTGTATTAACATGTTTAACTTTCATATCCAGTGATATATATATGGTGGGCTGGGCTTCATCCAGTTGACTGCAGTCACCTTCCTTGCTGTCACTAGAATATGTAGCTGAGGCCTTTGAACTTAACTAAAGTGGTCAGAGAACATATCAAGTGTAAATAGATGTTTACTTTCGATATTCTCTCAAGCACACCTTTAACATTTTTTTAGAAGTTTTGTATCTTAATCATAGTTTTTAATCCTGAAAACATGGTAGGTACTTATGTAGACTGTTCTGATTCTTCTGCTGAGGATGCGTTTTCTCTTGAATCTTTGAAGTTCAAAGCCTGATGAGTTTTTGAGAATCATTTTTTTCACCAATTTCATTTGCAAAAAGAAAACTGTTGAGGTGTAACTGAGGGAAAAGTGTAACACTGTAAACACAGATATTAGAACCAAAGCGCTGCCAGGCGGCCATGTTCTTCCACCATTGGAGTCGAGTATCCCTGGTGACCGTCGGAGCAGTGAGTCGTCGTCTCTTTCCTTACATGGCCTCACGCTGTTTTGGGTAAATAGCCCGTCGAACCTACAAAGCCACAAATACATCAATGGTGCCTGACATGCTGGCCGGCCCGGAGGCTGACCAGCTGTCGGTTCAAAACGTTGGCTAAGATGTTTTGATATCTCTTCAGTCGCAGTATTCTTTTGTCCTAATGTACCAACCTTAGGTGACACTATTAGCAGTTATTAACCTTTACTTTTTATGGATGAAAAATGGAACCAAATTCAGTATTTTCTTCAAAATATTCTCATCATAAGGTATGTAGAAGAGAGGTTGTTATTTATCATTTGCTTTTAGGGGTTTTCTAGTTTTTCAAAAGTGAGGCCATTTGTCCAAAACCTCAACCTTGGCCTAATTTGAGCTTCGCAACAAAAAATAATCTTAAAAAACAAACTAAACATCAGAATTTCTAATGAATTTTCTTAAGGACATCCCAGCTTCAAGATAGCCTTCCATCTTTTATTAGTTAATTAGAAACCTGAGTTAACCGATCCTGAACATCACTAGTTTTTTGGTACCCTTAATGTCATAATGTTCTGAAATCATCATACTGGTCCTGCATGACTTTCCAACTTGTACACTTAAAATACCCCCCTGTGTTTCCAGCTGTGCACAGCCCATCTTCCCAGCGTGTCGGACGCCCCGAGTCACTACCAGGCAGTGTGTCGAGCTCTGTACACAGAAACCAGGGAGCTGCGCACCTTTCTCGAGAAGATCAAGAGTGCCAAAGAGGTGAGGCTTCATTGCCACGACTGTGAGGTCATGAAGTTCTGCAAAATCAGCTGTGGTTAGAGAACTCTGATACGTTCAAACGTTACAGCGGTGATTAAAAAGTAGAAAACGATTGGCGGATCATTTTTACTGTTCAAAGTTTAAAAATTATCTAATTTTTACTTCCAAAAAAACAAAACCTGCAGCTGCCTGAAACAGTAGTAACACTATTATGAAATGAGCATTCCTAAAAATATTTAAAGTGTATTCCTGTATGTTTTTAGTGATGAATAGTACATAAATAAACAAAAAGGACATAAACAGCAAGTTGAAGCTGTGACTGTTATGTCATGAATAATCTCGAATGAAGTTTCTAATAAAACTTGATGTTTTAACTTTATTTATCCTCTAACCAAACAATAAACCTCAACATCTGGTTATATTTTCCTATCCAAAACTTCTTTCTTTTTTTTTTGCACTTTCTGCAGGATTTGTAGTCGTATTTTACAGGCACAGGCAAGGAAATCGTCTAACCTTGACATTCTTCCTTCTTCCTAACTCCTTCCATCCCAGGCAGAGTGAAATGACTGTTGAGTCGTCTTCTTGTCGGAGCTAAAACAGCCAGTCAGCTGATGGAGGCAAAAATTTATGACTGGAGGGAAAGAAATGAATGGAACGCAGACATGAGAGCTCATTCGAGATTATTCATGACATAACAGTCACAGCTTTAACTTGCTGTTTATGTCCTTTCTCTTTATTTTATGTACTATTCATCACTAAAAAGATGCAGGAATACATTTTAAATATTTTTAGGAATGCTCATTTCATAATAGTGTTACTACTGTTTCAGGTAGCTGCAGGTTCTGGGTTTTTTTGGAAGTAAAAATTAGATGATTTTAAACTTTAAACAGTAGAAAAGGAAAAAAATGTCTTACTTTCTCTAAAAAGTCAAATTGAACATTCTAAATCTGGAATGTCAAAGTCTTTTTTAATTTGGTCCATATCACAATCACGAATGTTCTCAGAATGTATTGATACTCATTGACAAACTGTTAAAATATTAATAAATAGATATGTCTACATTGGATAAGTACTTCTTAAAGCTAAACAATATTGAACAGCTTTTCATGCTGACGAGTTCCTCCAGTTTTTCGCTTTTTTGCACTTAAAATCTCTTATTTGTAAACCAATTTTTGAAATATTTGCAAGAAATTTTACAATATTTGTGCTCATGTGTGACGATATTGTCACTTTTTGCTACCCGTCATATCGATCACGAAGACATCAAGTAGGCAGCAGGCAGCAGGGTAGAAGAAGTAAGGAATACTGCCACCTACAGGGGGGAGTTTAATGGTCACTCTTGCCCATCGTCTTTGACTGTTTTTTACGGAAAATTTACGATAAACTCAATTATACATTAGCGCAAAAAATATGGGATTTCGCGTAAATTTGGCCAGAATCAAAACATTCTGGAGAGATTGATGTGATTTGGAAGTATGCAGATAAAAACTGCTACGATTTGATTAATAAAATACTACTTCAGCACACAACTCTTGTTTTGAAGGTTCTGTTTATGCAGCCTTATTGAGTCTAGAAGGCCACATAAAAAGCTACGGCGGCACACGTTTTCCACACGTCAGATGTAGATAACATGAAGTGGCGACATGCCGACTGTCATCCCAGCAAAAGTCAAGTTTTTCTGCCTGATTCAGTTAGTTGTGATTAAAACAAACACACGCTGTGGCTGCTGTTGTCATTTGCTGTTTGTAATTTTACAGTTAGCCTACAAACCACAGAACATTGCCGTTCCACATTGAATAGTCTGTGCAGCGCGTTTTTCTTATTACGCACACTGATCTGTGAGTAACAGCAGAGCTACACAGTCACATGGAGACGCTTTCTGCTCATCTATATCTTTCCAAACAATCGCTGCTTAACAATGGGGTTCTTTCATTACAGAAACCTTATCGACATGTTCCTCTTTCCCCTTCAAACTCAGATTCTGCCTGTTTTTAACCACTCTGCCAGATTTTAGTGGTTTTATTTCTTCACCAGGCCTCATACCTTGTCACTCTCCAACCCAAATAGTCATCTTAGACTTTTGTTTATCCTCAGGAGCTATTTGGAGTGGGCGGTGAAATATCGGCCCATGAGCTGCTTCCACCTGAGGGTTCCTTCCTGAAATGCGCTGCTGCCCTTTAAGTGCTTGTAATGCATCTGAGTGAGCGAAGGATATTTGGACGGTTGCATAACTCGCTAAGAAAGAAGCTTTACAGGAAGCGAAGTCGCAGACTGTGGTAATTGTACGAAGTAATCACCTTTGATGTGTTTACAGCGCCACATAAATCGCAGGCGTTAATTTTCTTAGCGGCGTTTTAAAATGAGAACATTCTGCTCTATTTTACACCACATTACAGGCACAGACATAAATGCATTTTATTGGAATTTCATGTGATGGACCGACATAAAACGGTGCATAATTACGATACGGATGGCATGTAGTTTTCCATTTGTTTTTACAAATAAAAATCTAAAAAGGTTGCCCTGTATTTACTGTGACACCCCAAGATAAATCTAGTGCAGCCAGCTGCCTACAGAGTTAGTAACTGAGATTTGGCTGTTCTGTGTAGGACTTAGAGTTTTATTGGAGAGCAAACATTGTGAAGACGAACAACACAAACAGCTTCAAGAGAAAGTCAGGGAGAAGTTTATGTCAAGTCAAGTTTATTCATATAACACATTTCAGCACTTCAAAAGATTTACATCATAAAAACATCATACAGACATTAATTATGAAACATTTTCTCAAATGCCTTAAAAATAATCAATAAAGTGCACATCAAATATGTTGATCATTGCTTCACTCACTACTGATCAAAGGCAACTCTAAACAAATGGGTTTTAATTCTGAATGTAGAGGATCTCAACATTTCAGGTGTTTGCAGTTTTCTGGAGGCTTAAAGCAGGCTTAGATTATAAAACACTATCTCAAGCTTCAAGTGTCTCACAGAGCTCTGGTAGAGCTGCAGTAGGGAGTTCTGACTAAACCATGGTCTTAGACTGAAAATGTGAATGAGCGCACCTTACAGGCCCCACCCCCTTTCTGTCCACAGCCCCACCCCCACAGACGAGTCTGCCGAGAACTTGAGAAATTGTTGATTTTCCTGTAACGTTTGGTTGTTTTTCCAACATTAGCAACACTCATGCGCCCTTGAGCTTGAAGAACGGTATGCGCCAAATGGGGAGGGATGTGAGCAGCACGTACACAAGAATGATTGTCAGCACTAAGACGTTGGATATCTGGTCGTCTTTTGTTTCTTCATCTTTGTAAATAAATTGTGGAAAAGATTACAAACTGAGATTAGTTAATATCTTCATACCAAGTATGCAAACTACAGCCTTTTAGTAACTGCATTGTCTTTGTTCAGGTCTGAAGAAATGAAGCTGGTCTCTGTTTTGGTTCCTTCTTGAATAGATATAATTATAGGTGTGTTTTGATTTGATGCTTGGACATTTTACAATCAGCTGGTGGAGTCGGCTGTTTTTTCTGCTTTATACTCTGCAGTCATCTGAGCAGCCCCTTGTGACTTCCTTATCAACCACTGCTGCGTTGTTTTGTGACCAGAACAATTCCTCTCCACAAATATTAACCGGAGGCAACGCTTTGCATGTCCGCCCCTCTGTTTTAGAATCCTCTCACACGTTTTTTGGCCTCATTTTCTCTCTTTCGCACATGAATGCGCACACAAACAGTGACCTCTCCTGTTGGAAACGGAGCAGGCAGCGAGGAATGCAGATCAGCTCCGTGTTTCCCACAGAACCGCTTGTCAGGTCGACAGTATTTTACAACACCGTAATGGCCGCCCGCCGCGCAAGTTCACATAAGTGTCAGGAAGATGGAGGTGAGCCAACTGAACTGTTGACTGTCTGGAAACACGGAGGCAGCTGGATGTGACCGCAACTTATTCTGCTCTTTTATCTCTCTGGTGAATACTTACTAGCACTACTTGGTGTTTTCACACGCGGATTGTAAAGCACATTGGTCTTTTACTAATGATTTTGAAGGTGTTTTAGAGCAAGTATCAAAAAACCTGACTCAAATAGTGCTGACATGTGCTGACATGTCACAAATAGTGGTGACATGTGATCCGCAATTTAGAATAATTTTCTTTCATCATTCAATTGTGCATTCGGGACTGTTTCCTCCTGAGCACAACATTCCTGTGTTAATTTAGTCTGTGTGTTAAACGTCCCAAAGTTACATTGTTAAAGGAATAGTCAGGCATATCATGTTAGGTTAACAGATTAAAAGTAGTTAATATCTAACTTTAATACAGGGGTGTCAAACTCATTTTTATTTTGGACCAAATCAACATAATAAATGTCCTCAAAGGGATGCTTGTGGCAGAACTCGCGTTTTTTGATGAAAAGTTTTTGCACTATGTGAGGTGGATTTTCTGCAGCATTTAAATAAATGTATTTCACAAAACTGCAATGAAAGCACTTTTTCTCGCATCACACAAATTGCATGAACAGCTGGCGAAAACAACAAAGACAACAGGAAGTAGTGATAGAGTGATGTTTTGTTTTGGACATTGTACAGCTGGCTCCACCAGCACTCCCACAGCATCACACAGTTCTTAAAAACTTGTGTGTCATTTGAATGTGTTGAATCCATAACTCTTCACCAACTACAGTTTCCCCAAAACGCAGCACGGCTGAATTATGGATACATCTCATGTGACCGTTAGCAACCGTTGCTGATATGATTTGCAATGACTTGAATAAGCTTATGCACGTTTAATTTTAATTTCTTATTTATTTTAAACATCGCAATTACTAAATTGGGTTTTGATAGCTTTGTGTCCTTAAGCCATGAAAACTGGAACAAAAGGTCATAAAAAGAGTAATCTGTTGCTCTATTATTTAAGACATCACAGGAAAGAAACACTAGAATTATAAAGCACACACTAAGCTGTAATACAAGAGGCTGCATTAAAACAGTACAAACAGAGGAAACGTTGCCATAAATAGCATCCTCACATTGAGATCAACAGTGAACTGAGCAGGCAGCTTTGGATGTCAGGACTCATCCAGATGGGAAAGATTGATGCTTGGCAGAAACCATTTCAGGCTGCAGCAGCTTGAAAATACGCATACGTCTCAGTTTGACTGGTTGGATAATTTCTGCTGGAAGTCAGGTGAGAACTTCGTTCATCCAAGTCAAACACAAATTACATGAAAGGGTGAAATTCTAATTACAATTGAAGTGTATTTATGATGTATCCGTGCAAACTATACAACATGCTTTTAACCTTTAATTTAAGTGCATAGAATCAATTCAACAACATTTGAAGAATAAATATCCTTTTCTTGTTTTGCCAGTGGAACACTACTGAGTCTTCTTCTGTAATACTTAGTCTCGGCTCCTCTCCTGTGGTCCTGTGCTTCTCTAGTTAACCAGTTCTGCGTTGGTTCGGCCATATTTTTTTGGGTCATTATTCGACTGAACAAATATTTCTGCGTCACAATTTTTCTTGTGCCACCAATAATTTTGTAATGCAGTATTTCTTTTCCCCATTGAACAAATGTTCTCAAATTAAAGGCACTTTTTTTTAACTCTTTGGTAAAAAAAATATAAAGACAGCATTTTTGATTAGCTTTGTATTCATCAAAGCTCCTCTTAGCCTTCTTTTATTAACAGGAATCAGGATACGTGTTGTCTCCTGAGGGGTAAAGACCAGCCTGTCCTGAGTGGATTCAGCACTGTGATCACAGAAATCCTTTCTCGTCCTTCAACAGAACCTCCGAAAGATGGAGGAGGAGACTTCAGAGGAACCGGTCCGAGATCTCAACGAGCTGCAGAATGCAGACTGGGTGGGAAACCACACTTCTTACCTCAGATTTATAATATCCTTATTAAATTATGGCTCTGCATCCCAAAATATGACATTTACGCGGTCTGACATGCTGGAGAGAAATTAATGGAACGAATGTTTGCTCTCTCTGCCAGGCTCGATTCTGGGTTCAGGTGATGAGGGACCTGCGTGAAGGAGTGAAGCTGAAGAAGGTGCAGGAGCGTCAGTACAACCCTCTGCCAATCGAGTACCAGCTCACTCCGTATGAGATGCTCATGGACGACATCAGGTCCAAACGCTACAAGCTGCGCAAAGTCATGGTTAGTCCTGAAGTACTCAACAGAGACTTTAACGATCCTGGAGATTAACCCTGCAGACGTGTCTCTTGTGGCGCATTCACACCAGCCCTGCTTAGTCCGCTTTAATCAAACTATAGTTCATTTGCCTAGAAGGTTTGGTTCAGTTTTTGTTGAATCTGTAACCAAACTCTGACACACACCAAAAACTGAACTCTGGTCTGCCAGAGTCCAAACAAGTTTGATTAAAGCAGAGTAAACAGGGTTGGTGTGGATGCATCCTTATTGGTTCATTTCTTTTACAATCAGCAAAACATTCAGCCTTAGTGCAATGGGGACCTTCTCATGGTTCTTCTTTTTTGGTTTGTTGCCTATAAGTAAGTTTCTTTATAACACCATGGCTTTGGTTAGCTTTTGGGTCTGTTTTGGTCCGTCAGGTTAATGGAGACATCCCACCGAGGTTAAAGAAAAGCGCTCATGAAGTCATCCTGGAGTTCATCAGGTCCAGACCGCCACTTAATCCTGTGAGTAAAAGGAAGTGCTTCAGACTTCAGGACTAAACAGAAGAATCCTTGTGAAAAAGCACAGATTGGTCTTTATCTGTAGGAAACAGTGAGAGTTCATGTGGAACAGCTCCGTCCAGCACAAGTGGCTTCTTGGCCCACAGCCACAGACAGCTGAGAGGATTTATTGACAACCCTGGTAAAGAGGTGTAAAAAGCTTTAAGACAAATTCATCTTTTTCTGCCACAGCGTACTCTCTCACTACAAATAATAATAACAATAATAATAATAATAAAAATCTATAATTTGAATAGAACAGATACGCAACAAACATAGACTGATACTGATATTTGTAGTCAGTTAAAAGCTACGGTCTTCCTTCTGCTGATAAAAATCTGACAGCAAGATCAGCAGACGCTGTTGCATTTAATTCATGAAGCTGGAGAGGCAGCTCCTCTGCCTGGAAGAAATACGCCCTTCATGTCAATGTTTTGTTTTTTTTTCCATTCCACTGTATGTATCTTACCCTGTCCCAGGTGTCGGCTCGTAAGCTGAAGCCTCAGGCTCAGCCTCCTCCGACCCTTCATGAGCGCATCCTGGAGGAGATCAAGGCTGAGAGGAAGCTTCGCCCGGTTTCACCCGACCAGATCCGCAGAGGACGGCTGGGTGAGGAGACTCGTCATGCATTTATTAATGATGCATCACACTCCACACACCATATAAATATAGTTCACATTAAAATGTTTAAGCTGATCACATGCAGTGCGCTTCAGCCTTATTGCTTGGAGCTATTTCAGTTCATTTTGTGCTCTATATCACTAATATTTCTCTCTGCTCTTTGCTGTTGTAGCCACTGCTTCCTAAACCTTTTATGTCTGTGTGGCTGCTGATGCCTATTAATGTTCTCTGCATTAAAGCTACAATATGTAACTTTTATTAAAAAATGTATGGTTTTTTACGTATTTGTTAAAAATGTCACCATGTTGGAACAGTGTAGTGTGAGACAGGTAATCTGTGAAAAGATTGATCTCTTCCTGATCTCTTCGCCTCCTGAAGAAATGCAGACCAATCAGAGCTCGGAGGAGGGCCTTGGCATTGTCAATTACCCTTGTGAATGCACTGCTACATGTGCTAATGGCAGAGAAACAACTCACCATTATCTGCCGTGGCCACAATCTGTGGCCATGCTAACTAGCTCTAGCATTCACAAAGAGGAGCTAAAAAAATTTCACAGATTATCTGTCTCATAATATACTGTCACGTAATAGAGACAATTTAAACAAATATATATATAAATATTTTTTAAATAAAAGTTACATACTGCAGATTTAAACAGTTTGCCATAAAATGAAGGTGGGATAGGAAATAATGCTGAGTGTCTTTGTTTTCATCATAAAGACAAATTCATCGTTACTGTGTCTGCTCTTATGTGTAGCCACATACTGAAAAACAACTGTGCTGCATCAAGCCTTCCTTATTGTTCCATAAGGTAAATACTTTACACCTATTAACTTTTTTTTCTGGTCTGCTGCTAATGAGACCAGCTAGCATTTCCTTCAACAAGGCTTATACCTTTAATTTAGCAAAAGCATGAAGAATTAAAATTTTACATTCAAAAATCAAAGTCTTAGAAACTGTTGTATTATTTGTAAATAATAATAAAAAACAACAGAGGCATTTTGCTTCTGAAGAATGTAAAAACAAAGAAATTATCCAGACATCGCCTGATGATTCAGCCACACAATTTTCAACCTAATTTAGTTCGACAACCAAAAAAATTTGCCCTTTTACAAATAAGTGAGCGTATCACAACTAAGTGCTAGAAACAGTTTTGGTGAGAAAAGAAGACTTATAGTTGGCCTAAATGACTATCTATGAGTTTAAGAATGAATTCAGAGGAGGCCGCTAAAGCCCAATTGAGACAGAGTTCAGCAGATAACAGGAAGGCTGAGCAGACAACATTCAGGTCATATGTTAGGCCCCTCCGATCAAAATTGTTAGTGTGACCAAAGAGACCGAAATGGTCACTGAAATCACTTGAGGCTACTGCTAACTAGCTACTAATATCCCCTTGCTAGCTAGCAAGTTAGGTTTGTTTCTATCACAGATTCAGCTTTGATGGCAGTGAATAACAATGTTCTAAAAATTAACCAATAAAAATCATAAGTTCCTTTTGAATTGTGGTTAAAAAGAATGATTAAAAAATAAAGTAGTGATTATACCTACAACTTACTATTTTGTTGTGTAACATTGTGTGGCAATCATTGCAAACAAAATTGGTGGATCAAAGCTTTAAAAATAAAAAGAAAGTGATTAAAACTTGGGCAGAGGGTACGGTAAGCTTTGCTGGCTCTCACAGGCAGACACAGCTACCAGGAATTTGTTGGACAAAATCCATCCCCAAACAGAAAATTCCTTTTTTTGATGTGAAAGCTGTTAATTTTCCTATTAATATTTTCCAGCATTATTAGCCAACAAGAAGCCGATTGCTTTTTCCTGTGTGTGTTGAGTCCTGCTTTAACATGCAGTAACCGCCCCGCGCCGTGACTGTTTCTCGTTGCAGTAATTCGGCCTCTTAGCATGTCTTTCAGTTTTGATGCGTCAGGTAACGTTTCCCTTTGCTGCTTACCTGGCTTTATATCTCATTTTCTCCACCATGCTGTGGCTGTTCATCTGCTTTATCAGCTCACACATGCAGACACACACACACACCAACACACACACACACACACACACACAAGCGCTTAGTACTGACTGCGTACACAGTCCATGTCATGCTTTTGTGTGGTGGTTAGCTGTTGCTAAGTGGGACACTGATCAGCAAGAGGATCCTTATGGGAACAAACACTGCAGGCAGCAGAGCAAATACACTGAAACAAATTTGAATAACACTAAATGGGGCTCTGGGACTTGTTTTTAAAAGGTTCTCTTGTATTAGGAAAAATATTATAAAACCCAAGTTACAGAGTAGCTGGTGGAAACTGCGTAACTTATCAACTAAAGGGCACAAAACACCACTCACAAACTAAGATTACAGAATACAAAACACAAAGAAGAGGGATAATTATATTTATGCACGTCATTTAGTCTGAGACTTGCCTTTAAGTACATATATTGCCGTGAAATTTACAAGCAAGTTGACTTTAAAAACATTAATCACATGGCTTTAATTTGTGTTGCGGCATAACTATTTAGTCATATCTTCCAGATAGTGTTTTTTTTTTATGCCAAGCAAAAGTTTGAGTTACATATAGACATTTTGATTGCATTCTGTGACTTGAGGTGAATGAGGTTACCACTAACTAGATGCTAGTATACCCTTGATAGCTAGCTAGAAGGCTAGCTATTGTTTTTGCATCTATCAAAGATGTAGATATGGATGACAAAAGGGAAAAAGATTAAAAGATGAACTGCAATTAATGTATTGGACTAAATAAGAATGTATCAAGATCTTTAGCTAATCTCACCAGCAGTACCATTTTATTTTCAGTGATTCAAGGATTAAAGGAGTTTTTATTGTCATACCACCTTGCTTGTTTGTGTTACGTAATTTGGACTTAGGTCCCAGATTAAGAAATTTACTACCCAAAAGATAAATAAATAATAAAGCAACATTTGAAAATTTATAAAATGTTACATTTTAATATTTTAATTAAATAAATATTATTTCTTTAATCTACATTTAACAGTCCAAAATCAGTGTTGGGAGCCACATAAAATTGAACATACATTTTTTTTTTAAATTAGAAACCATATTCACTTGATTTTCTTTCAGTTTATGAGAAATAATTTTGACCTGGAAAAATCTCTCTATCCTAATCCCAACGTCACCAACCAGATAAAACCAATAGCTGTTGCATCATCAAATCTGTTTTTAAAGATTTTCTGCATGCTCTCTCTCTTTTTTCTTTTTTCATTTTCTAAGAGCAGGGAATCCCCCATTTCTCATTAAAACGGTGTCGTCCCAAAGGAGGAGATTAAGCCCGGCTCTCTGGCTGGCTGGAACAGATCGTTTTGCCTTGCAGGCAGTCTAGGACATTTAAAGATCTGTTGCTACTCTGGAGCTTTCAAAAGAAAATCACAGCTCAGGGACTGAGTTATTTACAAGGAAAAGTGTAGTTAAGTTAAATGATATGAATAATGACACTGCTTTGGGATGAACATTAGTTTTTAGAACTGTGCCATGTTGAGACAGACAGATATTTAACCAGAAAGTTTCTTCTCAAAGATCTGCTCCATATGTAAAAGTGTCAGACCACTTTGAACCACATGCTGCCATGGTAACCTCTAATCTACAATCTGAAATGACTGCAGAGGCAGTATAATGCTGTGGTCCAGGTTGCCTCATCAGTGTCCCTCATCATACCACAGTCTTTAAGTCCAACCCTCTGCCATTTATGTTTTCTGGTGATCTGTGTGTGTTGTTTTGTGTACAGTTGTTCATCTGTAATGACAGATTGAGTCAACTGTTTTTTTTTATAGATGCAATATTAATATCTGTATTGGTCCAGATATTGAAAAGAATTCCAGAGAAGCTCTTGGGGACAAAGTTCCAGAAACATGAGTGCAGATCTAGTCAGTCTAATTCTATGTTTTATGCTCTGAGCCACATCATTTATGTTACTTTATATTTAATTACACTTTCTGAACCATTTGAAAAAAACTTTTGTTTATTTCTATATGTTTGACTAAAACAGTCAACCTATTGTTGTCAGTTTCAGTTTCTTTATTATTTATTTTTATTTAACTGCTAATTACACTGACTGAACAAATTAAAGTTGTGTTTTATGTTGTTTTTTTTACATGTTTGAGCAAGCTTGTGTATTTAAACGTGCTCTGCTGGTGCGGAGTTATCAAATAAATGAGTAATTCAGTACACTAATGTCTGTACTTTAAAGAAAAAAATATTTTAAGTCAATTCAGCTGTTTTTCTGTGTCCAATCGGTGTCGGGCGATATCACGCTTTTTACTTCTTCAAACCAAACTTGCAAATGCAAGTCACAAATGGAAGATTGACAACTTCATCTATACAGGGATATGCTAGAAAAGTTCAAAGGAAACAGTTTGGAAATCTCTCAATCAGGAACAGGGAAGAGAAAGACTTAAAAAGTGTTAAACTGTTAGCTGAGAAGGTACTTCAGCCATCAGAAGATAAGGATTGTTTGGATGCCATTAATGGTTAAGTTGTATTATGTTCCCTCTGCTGCTGTAATAAGAGAGGTGTCTACCTTTTAGGTTTTGGCAAAACTCGCAGTATGCCTCAGGATTTGTTCCGTACAGGAGTAGGTAACGTATCAGCAGTGCTGCGGTTTGAACAACCTTGTTTGGCTTCAATCTTTTGGCCTTATCTGTCTCCCCTCCCTGGCTGCAAACTAACGTCTTCCAAAAAAATAAAAAAAAGAAAGAAAAATGTGACTTCTGGGAGCTGAAAGAACTGTGCAGTTAAGTGATGTCTGAGTGAATCACTTAAAAGTCTTGTATGATTTTTTTTTCCTTAGAAATGTTGGGTTTTGGAGAGGCTTACACTCCTGCACCTCCTCCTCTTACGCTCCTTGTTTTCTACTAAACTTTTTGAAGGTTTTGACCTTTGCTTTAAATATTCTGCTCTCATCCCCTTTCCAGTTTGGTCAATACAAAGTAAGGACTTACATTTGAGGACTTAATTCACACAAAAAGATAAATATTATCAGGGTTAGTGGTAGATAAAAGGATGTCATAGATAATCTAAATACTTAATTTAACCTGTCTGCGTTTTCTATGTTCCCCTTTGAGCCTCCAGCCCCTCCGCATCCCTCCCCAAACTCCTCCACCCTCAAATGGATCTCCAACCCTGGTCCTCTGTGGCAGATTAAATTCCATCCTTTCACTCAAACGAATCTAGTTGCCATTTCACAAATGGGGGGTGGGGGGGGGGGTGGGGGGGGGGGGAAAGAAAAGAAGAGAAAACCAATTTAAAGATCCAACGTAAAATCCAATGAGGATGCAATGGAGCACAGGAGGAGGCGGGTTGAGATCCATTTGATCTGCTTTCCCTTTCTGTCGAGTGACAGCCTCCTGTGTGGCTCTGTGCAGATGAGTTCAGTCCGTACATGGGCAGGAGGACGTCCAGTTCTCTGTCTCTGACCAACGGGTCATGCTCTCCCAGAGCGGAGCCCTCTGGATCTCAGTCCGTCCCTCAGAGAAAGAAACTCCTGAAGGCACCCAGCCTGGCTGAGCTGGACAGCTCCGACTCTGATGTAAGTTTTTTTTTTATTTTATTTTTTAAGCTTCACCTTTCAGAAGTAAAAAGACGACTGCAGGGCATGGTAACATTTGTGTATTCAGGATGAGTTGGTTGGGCGCACGTCGGCGAGCAACTCCAGTGTGGCAACGTCTTTGATGGACGATACGTCCCCAGAGTCCGCACTGGGAAAGAAAAGTGAGTCAGGAAGATTGTTTTTTTCACCTTTCATCACAGCTGAATTGGCTGCATAATAAAAAAAAATGAACCTGATAGCAACAAGTGAGATTTAACCTAACAACCTTGCCAGCTGTGACTTAGAGTTTATGTAATATGTGATTTTTTTTTTTTGGTTCTGTGGTTAAAGGAATAGTTCAGGACTATTAAAGTGAGGTTCTGGTGAAATGTTATAGCAGTCAATGTCTTACTATACAATACAATAACTAGTATTAATAAGTCACATGCTTGTTAAGGACACAGTAAAGTACATCAATGCATCAAAAAGTTAGAAGTCTGCTTTGGGTCTTCTTAAGCTAAATGTTAGCTTTAGCCTCTGGGTTCAACTAACCTGAACTCACACTAAAGATGACAGCAGAGTTCTCTACTGCAGGTAGGGTGCTAACTTCTCATTAGTTCAAAAATAATTTCTGATTGAAGTTTCCTCCTTTGTTGTCTGTCCTTTTGTTACACCAGCCCCTCCCATGTTTCTACCCATCTCCTCCACACCTCAGCCAGAGAGGCGTCAGACGCCCCAGAGGAGACACTCCATCGAGAAGGAAACGCCCACCAGCGTCCGACAGTTCCAGCCACCGTCCAAGCAGAACTCCAAATCTCTGGTGAGTGAGATCCCCGCTTTCATTTACTCCTAAACTGTGAAATGCCGTCTGAAACACTAGCTGCCTTTCTATTGATTATATAAAAGTGTCCAAATTTAAATTGTGAAAATAAATTTGCTTAGCAGAAAAGCGCCCATTTAAAAGTGAACTCACGATTTTTGATAAAAATATTTTTGCACTAGAATGAGGTGGTTTTTCAGCCGCATCAAAATTGGTGTATTTCATAAAACTAGAATGGAAATGCTGTTTTTGCATGAGTCACATGATCAACAGCCGGATGTTACTACTGGCAAAGACGACAAAGAAGACGACAGGAAGTGGTAGTACAAGGATGATGATTTTGTGTGTTTTTTTTTTTGTTTTTTTTTTTTGGACAGTTTGCAGCTGGTTCCACCAGAGCTCTGATTGATGAGTTCTAGTGCCATGGATGAAATATGAATACATCTCATATAACTGTTTACATCTGTTACTGCCATGATTTTTATGACTTATCGCATGAACAAGCATAGTCACGTGTGATTTTAATTTCATTTCTTTCTTAGTGGAAACATCGCAATTGGGAAGTTGTGTTATTTTACATCAGCAGAATATCGACAAAGATTTGCACACATTTGATGTGAAAATTGTAAATTATGTGAAAAAATAACCAAGAAGACAGCTGAAAACTTTAAAGAAGTTGACTGCATCTTGCTTTTGTTCGAAAGTTAAATAGATCACTGTTTTCATTTTAGCTCTCTCCTTTGGTCGCCCTTTCTTTAAATCATAATCAGTTACTCAATCCAGCTGTTCTGTTCTCCTTCTTCCCCACAAACACCTCGTCCGTCTTCACATTCAGATCGTCGGGGCGACAGCCTCGCATCCTTCCTGGATCACTTCCCTACTGCTCCTCCTCCTCCACCCGTCTCCCCAGCTCTCCATTCTTTGCAGAGCTCCCACCCCGCTGAGGTGTTTCTGTTGGGTTTGGTCAAGGTGCTTTTTGTTCTGTGCAGAAGTGTTTGCATCAGACGAAGGGAGTCACTTAAGGTTAGCCAGTCTCCTCTCAGTCAGTCCCAGTGCTTTAACTGTAGCCCTGCCATCCTCTCCTAATGCTTCTTCAGATTCCATTTATCAACAATAACAGCAAACTTCTGCCATGGCCTAAAGTTACTAACCAGGGTTACGGACTTTGTGGCTTTTCTAAACTTAGCGCAAGTAGATACTAAAACAGTTTCTGGAATATCGAGTGCTGGCACATCTAGTGTGTATGTTTGCTTTTGGTGCACCTCTGTTTTGTAGAGTGCAAGTGTTTGTCTTCAGGGAAGAAAGGTGTAGAAATCACAGTGTTCAGCTGAGTCGGGATGAGGCAGCTGACTTTACTCTCGTGCCACCATTTTGTTTTAGACATTCTTTATCCACACTGAAGGATCAAATCATAATCTGAGGATGAAAAGTCAAAGTGTGATGTGATGATAAGTAATCATTAGCTGGATTCAGGACCAGCTTTGCATACCACAGCACTACTTTCTTGTTGCCATTCCTCCATAAAGATTTGGATTTGGACCTCTGTAGCTCCTCCAGTTACCATGGCCTATTTAGACTTTTCATTTTTGAATGGCATCTTCACATTTCTCTGGGAAATTTGGGAGTATTATTCTATAGCCCAACTTTGCTTTGATCTGGCTAAACCACAAACTTTTTTAGACCTTTACAGAATTCATACAGGAAATACTTCAATTTAGGGATATAAAAATAAGAGGGTCACACAGATTTCCATTTGTCAAAAAATAAAATAAAATTAAAACCATGTATCCTTTTGCTCCACATCTAGTTGTTTACTACCGTGTTGGTCTATTACGTAAAACCACATATATATATATATTGAATTTTACAGTTGTAAAAAGACAAAACATCAAACAAATCACTTCAAGATACAATACTTTGGGGATTTTAAAGCGAACAGATGCTACACTTGTTCGTTCAGTCAGCTTTTTCTGCACCATGTGGATGGATATCACAAAGTATAAATGCATTTTTTAATGGTTCTTTACAGGCTGATGTGGTATAGAGGGGTTAAAAGAACGGTTATAATTTTGCCTCCAGTTTTGAAATGTTTGGGTTAAATAAGCATGTTGTTTTGTTTGCAGGAGGAGTTTTGTTTCCCAGTGGAGTGTCTGTCTCTGACGGTAGAGGAAGTGATGCATATCAGACAGGTGCTGGTGAAAGCAGAGCTGGAGAAGTTCCAGCAGTACAAAGACATCTACAACGCCATGAAGAAGGGCAAGGTACCATTAAATGAATCAGATGGCCGAGGCTTACTCCACACTTAGCAGAAACAAGTCAGGGTCATCTGATTTCTACCAGATCTTAAAAACAAAAACCTATTTCTGGTTTTGTGATGCGTTTAGAAATAAATGACTAAATTTAAGTTATAGTCCCATGAACCATATTCATCTACTAATGCAATTCTAACTGATGGAGACAAGATAATGCCATTGTTATGCCCTTTAATGTAAACTCTTGGGAACACGTGTATTTATTTCACAACTTTATACATTTTTCTTCAGAAAGTAGTTGTTGAGTGTACATGTAGATATCAGTGGACTAAATAATTCTCTTCATGTTTTATTGCAGCTTTGCTTCTGCTGTCGAACCAAAAGGTTTTCCTTCTTCACCTGGTCCTATACCTGCCAGTTCTGCATAAAGTAAACCTTTTCATATTTAGAAATCAATACAAGCTGAACTTTTCCTCGTGTTTTGCAGTATTGACTATAATTGATGTTTGTTTTATTCTGTCTGTAGGCCTGTATGCTCACAGTGCTGCAAAAAGGTATGTCACACAGAATTAATTCATCAGCCAATCAGCTCACTGTGGTGTCAGTGTGATGGTGTATTAGGGCCATTGTACACAGAAAAAAGGAGTCAATTTTCACCAAAATATTTTTGGATTAATCTCAGAAATTTTATAGAAAAAACTAGAGACATTTCTAAGTTCCAAAATGTTAATCTCAAAATTTAAGGTTTTTTTTCTATCAGATTTTTAAAATTTAAAGCTCAGAAATTTCCTTTTTTCCAGCAAATTTCTGGGATTACTCTCAAAATTTCTGAGTTCTTTTCTCGCAATTTTTCTACTTTTGTAGCTCAGAAATGTCCTCGTTTGTTTTTTTTTTCTAGAAAATTTCTGAGATTAATCTAAAGGTTTTTGGTGGAAATGTATTCAATTTCTTTTTCTATATACAATGGCCCTCGTACGTCATAGATACAACTATATACCACTGATAACATTTTTGCCTTCAATTTCTACCAGATGCGGCTTCCATCCAAACCATATTCCAGTCTGCCTATCTACTCCATTGGATCCACCAACACTCTGCCAAGAGACAGAATAAGTGCCATGGCTGCCGTAGGACAAGGCCTCTCTGTGGCCGGAGGGCCGGGGCCGGAGGCGGCAGCGGGAGGGGCCACTTCCACCCCGACTTTGAAAGGAGCTACGAAGGCAGCATCTAAAGGAGCTGGGAAAGCTACAGGAGCGGCTGCAGCTGCCAAGGCTGATAAACCGTCAGGGAGCCAACAGCGTCACAGTATCCACAAAACCATGTCCAAGTAAGAGCTCCAGGACTCCTCATTTGATGCCAGAAAAAAGTGAATTATTCTGCATTAACATACACGTAGAAATAATATGAGCACAACTTGTACAATATTGCGGTTTTAAAGCTGAGAAGTCAAAACAGTGCAGTGTTTCTAATTCTGAACTGTCTTCTTCAACAAGCTGAGGCTTCAAGTTTGCTGCTTCACACAGCCAGCCACTGACATCTAGTGGAGAGAATTAAAATTGCAAGTCTGAAAGATTATAGTCTAAAGCACAGTTCATGTTTAATAAATGTGAATATATGTCCCGATTGTCAGAGTAAAATAATCTTTTCAAAATAATGACTTTTAAGCAGGTATTAAACATACGTCTCACAAAGAACACACTACTGTTTTTTAAAAAGTTTTTAATCAGTCAGATGTGTCATAAACGCAAAATGTGGACCGAAAAAAGTGTGTGTTTCTGTGTATCATTCTAAACCATATCTACAGGGAGTCAGTAGACTAAATCAACAATTATAATTAAACCTTGTAGTACTTGTTTAGCAAATGATTTTATACATTTTTTACATTTCACACATGTCTGGGAAATCCAGACATGTGGGAAATGTCTGGAGTTAGATCCACCCAGGCATTTTGAGCCTGGGTGGATCTAACTCCACCTTCCAGACGCAGCTCCTCCACAGAGCTTCTGAGCTTCTGCCTCACAGAGCAGCCCTCCGCTGGGACTCCACCACTCAGCTCCTTCAGACTAGCCAACAGCAATTAGTAACACTTTTAACACCTGGTGG